>JAUELF010234132.1:0-13227 GCA_031471495.1 Clinocardium nuttallii
TTCTTTTGTCACTATGTTTTCTAAAAGCCGTCTGCTGCAGAGGCATCAGAAAGCGTCTATATGAGGGAAAGGGTTAAGGGCCATCTTGGCCCTCTTGTTTATGGTAGATTTTCCAATGAATATTATATAACATGTCTATTTTGTTTCTTCAAACAAGTCGATGGCTTCAAGCAAACCAAGTTCTAGCCATTGTGCATAAAGCATGTTCAATTTCATGAAACAATGTAAAATTGGTTTTATGATTGGGGATAAGTTTCTAATTGCATGTTTATGTATATGGTAATGAAACACAATGTAACACAACATACTTGAGGCTCTAGATATGTGACATTGTAAGGCGAAAATTATCCTGTGAACATGTATTTACACAGAGATAGAAATGACATTCATTGGGAAAGCTTCAGGCATTATTATTTTTGGCATAAGTGTATATATACCTCAGAAAAATAAATTGTCATGATAAAAATGAACCTTTATTTTCTAGTGTTTTGTTTCCTTGGTAACCAAGAAAATAGATTGTTTATTGTATTTTTAATGTGTGTTATTGTCAAGCGATATGTTTGTATGTCATTTAACCTTTGTTTATTTATCCATTCCATTTGCTTTGTCTAAAACCTCGTCTAGCTAGAAGTTCCATGAATATGCCATGTTCTCATGACACAATACCATTTTTTTCATATCTAGTTCATCCGAGCAGGATGTGCTTGCTCAAGGTGAGCTTTTGTGATCATAATGTTTTCAATCTGCTTCTAATGGCAACATATTGCTTTCCATTACTAAAACCACTGGGCGCAGCAGTCATCTTATATTATAGTCCAGCTTCAGGTTTACCTTTTATCCCTGCAAGTTTTTCACAGTCGACTTATTGATGGTAGATTACATCTCTTTCATTTCGCTTTTAGTTGGACCTTGCAAGAGTTGGCATTAGAACCATTCCCCCAAACAAAATATCTGCAACAGAGGCCTTTACAAACTTTAGGTAAAAAATATGACAAATCTGTACAAGAGTAGAATTCTTGACTAGAATTAAAAATGTTTTGTCAAAAGACGAGTAGGAAAGGCTAAATTAATTATCGTCTGTAGAAGAGGAAAAAGTCTCAATCATTTTGGATCCTAGGATCAAAGTCCATTTGGTGTTGCAATACTTGATACTTTTGGCACTCCGATTTGTTATAAATTTTCTAACCTTTTGCTGTACTATGACCGAGCCATCTTGTGTTTGTATTTTATGTGGTACTGGGTAAAACTGATAATGTGTATGAGGTCAGGGGTTATAACTTACTCAGAAATCATAAATGAGGTTATACTGTGTACTTGTTATTAACCCTTTCTTATGTACATCAGACAAAATGTCTATAAGTGAAAGTAAAGTTATTGAATGGTTTTGAAAACATAGAAGCAAAAGGAGAAATTGCTGATTATTAACATTTTCTCTTTTGCAACTAAGTCTTCAAAAGTCGTCTGCTGCAGATGCATCTGCATGTATGATAGAGTTATAAAGTAATGATGAAAACTTACCGGCACAAAATGTTTACAATTTACTTTTTATATGGATAATAAATCAATTTTAAAAAAAAATTGATTTACACATATATATACAAGAAAACATAAGATATGTTTTATATTTCACATGTTGTGTTTTATAATTGTTTAAAAATTAGAATTCCTGCCTTCTTTAGTTATAAGTTTGAATGTATTTATTTATTCACGTTTGTATTAGTTTAGATTATGGTTATGCTTGAAAAGAAAAAAACCTTTTTTGTTGTGTTTCAATAGTTATATCAGTTTACTATCAATGAACTGTTTCCCTGGTAAGATATTTTTGAAGATAAAAAGTGAAGCGTTGTTGGAAACCGAGAAATATTAAAACAATTACTCCTTATCCCACAATGTCATCTTCTACAGAGGCATACTAAATCAACTGTATCAGGGAAAGGGTTAAAACTTATTCCTATTTCTCCCAATATTTCAGTTTTGGTCTTGAGAACACAACAATTAAAAACATATTTGCCTCGCTTATCAAACATCTTGAGATAAAGTCTATCAATACTGAAGAAGTCAATGAACACTTTAGTTGGTCTGAAATATTTTATCTCTTTTTCATTTACAACAAATTTGCAGCAGACTATTTTAAGGCATAAATGTGGAAAATCTTCGTTATGATTAATATTCCTTTAAAGGTTAAATAATGTCTGCTGTAGATGCGCCAAATGGGTTTGCAAAGGGATTAACGGAAATTTATTTACTGTTAGTTTTTCTGTAGATTTTATTTACAATATTACTAAATAGACATGTAAATTAGACAATTTGATATGTTGTACTTGTACATATAATATAGTGTTGGTGAATTTGTTAAATATCTGTGATAAAAGATGATACCATCAGACTGGTTATGACATCCAACAGCTTATTATCATCACTTGTAGGTTTGGATCCAGTCTGCAAAATACATGTTTGTTGTATTGTTAAGGTGTTTTGTTTACTCCATCAATTGATTACTTCAGAATTAATCCATATGATAACATGTCCTTGACCCTTTCCCACATGCAGACACCTTTTGACACAGTTTTCTATAGCAGAAGACATTTTGAAACATTGTGGCAAAAGGAGAAATTGCTAATAATGAGCAATTTCTCCTTTTGACACAATGTTTTCAACTCTATCTGATAATGACACTCTCATGTTGTGGGGAAGGGTTAATTCTTTTATTGAGGCATAGCATACATCTGCTTCAAACTGACTAACAGAATAGAGGTCTTCTGTTCTGGCATAAAAGGTCATTTGTGTAATGGGAAAGGGGGGTTAAACAGGGGGATTGTTACAATAGATTAGTATATAGACCTAGAGTGGACCTACAGTGGACACATTTTGCAAACAAAGTAGACAAAATAGACATTGAATCTTTCTCAAAACAATTTTCTATTATACATTCATCTTTATATTCATACTCCAGTTGAATCGGAATGTGTGTATGGCTATTTAGCTCCTTTTTCGGGGATATGTTTCTTTTTGAAGGGATAAGTATACCCTAAAAATTGGCCTTGAGCCATCTACAGCCAATATGAAAGGAACCTTTCCCGCTTTCAAGTGTATTATGACACACTCTTGCAGCAGACAGCTTAAGAAAATAAAGCGGCAAAAGAAGAAGTTGTTCAGAAGAGCGATTTCCTTTTGTGTCACCATGTTTTCAATTTATTATAATTTATTGACAATTTGCATTTATTCGTTTTAAAAGTTGTCTGCAGCAGATTTGTCCTACCCAAGTAGGGCTTTAAATATTGATATTTGAGACTTCTTCATGGTATAACTGTTAATTGAAATATCCCAAAGGAGAAGTCAAACAGAGGGAAATGTATTGCATTGACTTTGGGTTTTCAAAAATTACATGCAATAGTAATTGTAATATTATGTTGCCAATTTTATACCAACAGAATGATTTAGTACTAGAACATTTCCTGACCAATTATTATTATTAAGATGACTGAATGATTTGTTCATATACTGAATACATGAGCAGATTTCCATTTTTCTCTGTCTTAACTTTTCTCCCAGTTTTCTTGTTCATTCTAACTTCTTTGTTATTCTCCAGTTGTTTCAAATCATCATCTTCATTCTAGGTTAACCATTTTCATTTTTTTCATTTTGGGTCTTGTGTAAGGTTGAATGTGAATGAGATCATCAACTCTTTCTCTTTGTGTGTGTGTTGGATACCTGATCCACCATGTATTGAACTTGGGTGTTTTTTCCATTGTTAGGGTTACTTATTGGGTGTTTTGTTTTGCTGGATAACATATTGCCTGACAAATAAGTTATTAGCTTCCTTCTACTCCAGGAAGACTCAAGTTATTAACCCTTTCCCACATACAACAGATCTGCTACAGACGACTTTATGTGTTAAAATTTTGTATGTGAAAATACACTATTTGAAAAAAGTTGAAAAATCATGGGTGCGAAAGATGACATTTCTCGTCATGAGCAATTTGTCCTTTTGTCATAATGTTTTCAAAAGTTATCTGCTGTAGATCGGTCATAATGCATCTGCAAGTGGGAAGTGGTTAAGGCAATGGAAAGTGAGCAGTTGTATTGGTCTACAATGTGGCTGCTTGTTACACAGTGGAATATGTAAGGGCTGTTATTAAATAGCTGTAAGACTGATGTCGTAAGATTTTTTTAAGCCAATGGAGGAAGTTTTATTTATTAATCTGGACTAAGGTCCACGAAAGTAAAGGTAAATGCCAATGCTGTTAGGTTGTTACTGATTTAAATGGTAGAGTTTAAAATTTGTTTGTAGCCTTTACTTGAATGGTAGAGTAATGTTTGTTTGTAGCCTGTTACCCAAAAGGAACTTTCAAGATTAGGGCAAAGGGTTAACCTTTTTAGCACATAGCCTAGCTTTGTGATGCCTCTGCAGCAGACGACATTTTAAAAACATTGTGGCAAAAGGAGAAGAGGCTCAAAATGAAAAATTTCTCCTTTTGTCACAATACTTTCAACTCTATTCAATTATTATATATTTATCTACAGAGATTTTTTAAATTTTTGACAAGATGTTTTCAATGTTGTCTGCTGCAGATTGTTGTATGTGGGAAAAGGTTAAATAATCTGTGGTGGTTTTTTTTTTTATCTCAGTTAAATGTTTTTTTCTTTTCTAATCTATGCAGTTAAAATGTTTTGTTACATAGTTTAGTGTTAGAATATTGAAAAGGAAATGGCTATCTAAGAACATTTGCTTATCTTGAATTTTAAAGAAGTGTTGTTCTAGTCCAGTTGAATTCATTATGTTGAAATTTCAATTCAATTCAATATACTTTATTTAACGACAATTAAAGCTTTCCCAAATACAATTATCATATTTGGATGGAAGAAGAAAATGTGCCTATTGGAATGGTTTGTTTGTTTTAGTACAATTCAATTCATTTTGTTGAAATTTCAATTTGAGCATACCTTTAAAATAGAATGTGTGCTCGATGCATCTGTTATATAGTATTCTAGTTCTCATATTATTGAGTGTGAACCCATATCCTTATTTAAAAATCTGACAATACACATCCTAAACCAAATTATTAAGAATTGAGGTGAATATGTTTGTTTTATCAATTGAGTAGAGACATTGTGTGCAAGGAAAATGGTTTTGGACTATTGTATGATAAGGGAAGTGGTGGTTAAAACTGAGTGCGCTTTCATTTCTATTCATTTCTATGGACAGTTTCTCTTCAGATTCGTTGTGGACTTCATGCAAAATGGTTGTAACTACATCTTGTTACAAAATGAAGTTACACCATTTTTGCATGAAGTCATCAAGATGTACATTATGTCTGAAGTCATCAAGATGTACATTATGTCTGAAGACATCAAATGTTCCAACCATCTTAGAGAAATCAAGTTAATAACAAGGTTGGTGTATACTGAATTTTGTTCATTTTGAGCATTTTTGTTCCTTTTCCCACAATGTTTTAAAAAAAATCGGCTATACAGGTATCAACATTGGTTAACTGTTTTTGTTGCAGATAAGCTGAAATTCTTATCAATACCAGTGTCCTAGTTTACTACTGTTGGCATTCAAGAAAACTTGAGCCCAGCCATCAGGCAAGCATGAAGTAGTAAACTTGTTTCAACACAACGTCTTTAACATAAAATAGACTGACTGCAACCACACTTCATTGGTTTAATTAGGTTCTGAGCTAGCTTGAGATTGAACATAGTTTATGTTACCTTGATCAACAATAACTATGAAATACAGATGTACATTGTATTGTCTCTGTCTCCATCTAGAGTTGATTTAGTGCAAACTTCAAGGACGGGTAGCTTACATTTGAGAGACCTATATAATGCATGTACTTGGTCGGCTGGCTCAAGGTCAAAGTTGAAAATCTGGTTCCATGCATTACATTTCTTGTTCATTTTGTATTTTCTTTGTATGTGTTAAAAAACTGTACACAAGAACAATTTTGTGACATGCCTGTGAACAGTTCAACAGAAAAATCATTTTAAAAGCCTTTATAATTATTTAAATACTGATGGAATTAAAACCATGAAATAAGTAGAGTGGGAGAGAACTGAACTTTTCTAAATTCTCTCAGTAAAACTTCTAAAATATTTAGAATGACAAAAAACAGATTCGTATGAATAATTGTCATAGAATCAGTTTGGCGTTACTCTTTAAATAGGAACTTAATAAAAATTGACACTAATGAATACAAAATGGCAAAGGTAAACTGATTATTCCAATGGTTGAACTGTTCTGGTATGTGTGTGTGAAATACAATTTCCCTTTTAATTCATTATAAGAAATGGCTTCATTGGAATGTTACTGATATGGTTAACTTTTTTTCTGTCATCTGTGAATATGTTGCCGACAAAATAAAGTTTTCATGACATCAGACAGAATCCGTGTTTTTATTGATACAAGCTAGTATAATAACCCTTTTCCCACATACAACAAATCTGCAGCAGACGACTTCGAAATTATCAAATAAAAAATATAGAATTTTTTTATAAATTGATAATATGATTTCAAAAGCTGTCTGCCGCAGAGGGTTCTTTATGAGGAAAATGGTTAAATCATGTTCTCGTGACTTTTGGGTACTTTTTGTTGTAAAAGCCTATAAGGCTATTTTTTCACCAGTATCATATATATATATATATATATATCATACATTATAGTCCACTATATATAATCAAGTAAAACAATATTAATTTTAGCTCCGAGTGAGTTATTGTGACCGGTCATTGCTTACTTTGCTTCAAACGACATCTCCTTAAATCGCTTGACTTATTTTGATAAAACTTTACAGGGATGTTCCTTTGGTGGTCCCCTTTCAAAGTTCAAGGCAACCAATCTTCCTGTCCAAAAGTACTGACCAGATTTCAAAGAAAAAATGGCACAATTGTTCTTTGGATGATCCTCATGTTTGTTTTCCTTATATGTGTATAGTGAAAGCTTAGAAGATATACTTGTCCAAAAGTATTAATTAGCCTTATTTTAAAGTATTTCGGCACATATGTTTCAAATTATTCATCACTGTATATGTAAAAAATACCCCCAAAAATATACACAATTCGCAATTCACATAAATATCAATGTACATGTAATACAGATTTAAAAAGAAGAAAACACCAGAACAAAACTATCAGCATTTTATTGTATTGGAGATATAGAGTTTAAGATTAATTTTGATACTAGCATGTGTAAAGAGTATTCTATAAATTTAGGGATATTAATAGGCCTTTTTACCAGTAATTCTTACTTGTATATGTTTTTCGAAATTCTTTATGTATGAATGGTGAAAACTTAAAACCCTGCTTGTCCGAAGGTACATTCCCAATTAGAAAATAATTTGTCACAATTATTTCTTGGGTGATCCTCTTCAGGCCAAGAACGTTCAAAGTAATTTGATCCGTTGAAAACATGAACTCCGGGGAGGGCTTGTTTTCCCTATACGTATTAAAGGTGAAAAAAGTACTGGCCAGATTTGAAAATAATTTGGCTAAAATGTTCCTTATTGGGTGACCCTCTTTCAGGATTGTTCAAATTATTCTGAACCGTTGAAAAACATCGCCACCAGGGGACGGAGCTTGTTTTCCTTATATGTGTATAGTGGGGGGAAATAAAAATCTTGTCCAAAAGTCTAAGACTGATCTGGAAATATTTGGCACAGATGTATCTTGGGTGTCCCTCTAACGAGATTGTCCAAATTATTTCCATCCGTTGAAAAATATGTCAAACTGGTATAGGCCTGATTTTGAAATAACCTGGCAGAAGTGTTCCTTGTGTGACCATTTACCAAGTTATATTACATCAGGTGAGCGCTCCAGGGCCATCATGACCATCTTGATTTAAATAGCGTGCCAGACCCCTATGCTATCATATACTGAATTTAAAACAAGGAGCAACACAGTTGTGATGGAATACGGTTACATTGAATGTGTACCTCTTGTGTACGGTTTTTTGAAAGTAAGTTCTCGGGTGTATTGAAGTCTATATTGAACATGACATTTGAGATATACATATATACAGGGTGAGTGTATTTAATACACTCACCCTGATATATACAAGTTGTTCATGATTTTGGTGTGTACATAGCTTTAGCAACTGGGTACATGAATGCAAACGCTTTAATTGGCAGTCGTCTTAAAAACAAAAGTAATTTTCGATCAGGTCCTGTAGTGCGCTTCATTCAAAATCATATTACTAGCTTTGAAAGGAACTTTGCAAGAATGCTAAAGGTAAGTTTAGAGCTAAAATACATATATTTGCGTACAAGCAATTCACACAGGGATTCAACAGCCACACACAAATCAAATATCTTATACTAATGCCCGGCGACTAATAAATATTGACTTAGGGATTGAGCAATCAAGTACATACAATGTATACACATATTTATTAGGGATTTCGTTCTTTCGAATAAATTAACTATTTACCCCGGGATTCTGTACACAACATATGTAAAAAATATACTCATGTTTACACAGGGATTCAATATATACACATATTTACACTGGGATTTAGTACACATACACAAAATGCACACAGGGATTCAGCACACACACAATAAAAAGATATACATGTAATACATAACAATATTGACAAAGGAATTCAGCACATAAAAAACAAATGAAATATGTTATACCAGATACGTAAATGTTTGTCTCTGAGTGTACATATACATTAAAAATATATATAAATGAATTTAATAAACAACTCGAAAACGATATAGTCTATTTGATTATTTCTTTTTAAATAATATGTTTTAATTGAGATTTAAATTTAGAACGATGTGAAATGTTTTTGAAATATTTCGTATCTTGCATCCCTTTCCCAAGTCACATTATAGTGGAACAGTGCCTTAATTTGTCACACTTTGTCCCTATATGTAACAGTAAGAAGGGACTAAAGTGGTATAATTTGATATGCAAGTTAATATATTTCATTATCATCATCATCATAAGCAAACCCACTAGGCACTTTAAGAAGGTACTAAAGTGATGTAAACTGATATTAAAGTACATGAACATGTAAGTCTATATCGTCAGAAGCAGCATCGTTAGATAGAAAAACCACGAGAATATTTATGAGTTTTAGCTCCACTGGCTGAAAGCCAGTCGAGCTTATGTCATGGCGAATTGTCCGGCGTGCGTGCTTAACTTTTTCCTTTAAACAACTTTTTCTCCCTAACCACTTGGCCAATTTGGTTGAAACTTCATAGGAAGCATCCTATCAATGTCCTCTACTAAATTCCGTCAAAACAAATTGATCCATCTAAAATTCCGGTTTCCATGGCAACCGAAAATATAGTGAAAACTTAAAAAATCTTCTCCGAAAAGGTCGGGCCGATTTTCAAATAGTTTTGTATAAATGTTCCTTGTGTGACCCTTTATTAGATTCCTTCAAGAAACGTTGATTGGTTGAAAAACATGGCCGCCAGGGGGCGCGGCTATTTTGCTTTATATGGCTATAGTGAAAACTTAAAAATCTTCTCCTCCAAAAGTGTGGAGCTTGTATTCAAATAATGCTGTAGAAATGTTCCTTGGTGACCCTCTATCCGATTCCTTCAAGCCATGTTGATTGGTAAATTTTTTTAAAAACATGGCACCAGAGGGCAAAGCTATTTTGCCTTATATGGCTATAGAGAAAATTTAATCTTCTCCTCCTAAACTATTTGGCCGATTTTCAAATAATTTTGCAGAAATGTTCCTTGGGTCTCTTCAATATTCCTTTAAGCCATGGTGGTTGTTAAAAAAAACTATGGCCACCAGGGTGCAGGGCTTTAGATTTATTTTTTGCCTTATGGCCGTGGAGCGATACTGGCCATCTTGGGCCTCTTGTTTTATACATGAATATTTGGGTAAAAAATAACAAAACTCATCATCATCAAATATTGTTAACGATAGGGATTGTAAAATGAACAATAAGATGCACTATGAAGAATTAATAAAATATTGTCAATCATGTCATTATGCTGCACTAAAGCAATCGTCCATTCAGTCCGTCTATAATAAACTTGTGTCAATCATGTCATTATGCTGCAATAAAGCAATCGTCCATTCAGTCCGTCTATAATAAACTTGTGTCAATCATGTCATTATGCTGCAATAAAGCAATCCTCCATTCAGTCCGTCTATAATAAACTTGTGTCAATCATGTCATTATCATTTATGCTGCAATAAAGCAATCGTCCATTCAGTCCGTCTATACCAAACTTGTGTCAATCATGTCATTATGCTGCAGACGACCTTGAAAATATCAAGGCACAAATGTAGAAAAATTTCCTTATTGAAAACATAGTGATAAAGAGAGAAATTGATCATTACTACAAATTTCCCACTTTCCAACAATGCTTTTAAAATTCACTTGCTGCATAATAATCCTCATCAATAAATTTAAAATGAACAATTAGAGAGCTAGAGGTAGCGGAAACAATTGACAAACTCTGCACACCAATAATTAATTTATAAATAAAACATGACTGACTTCAGTTTTTTAAATATTTTTTATTGAACAGCATATTAATTGATACAAACACATACATATGTTTAACATTCTTTTAAACATAGCTTTTAGCGGCTTTTAGTAGGACTTTTTGAAATAGTGAGACAAAAGAAGAAAATGCTCCTTATTTTTATCACATGCCAAAGGCTCACTAAATAACAAATTTCTTGAACTCGTTAAATAAATAAAGTTTGGCTTAGATGTTTTCAAATTAGTCAGCTGCATCTAAGGGTTTTTTTGCAGGAAAAGTTGAATAGCCCGTTGTATCTGGGAGAGGGTTTCCAGGTTTTTCGTATTCTACTTGAGTTTTCATTACCTCAGCGGACTCAATAGACATTTTCTTTTCGAGTATGCAATAAAAAGAACCACTTTAACACAGCACGAACCAAGTTAAAACAGAAGACTTATTTGCTTACAGATGCCGTATCAAGCAGTCAAATATAACACTATTTGCATAGTTTTCAGTTATAACTGTTTGTTGAAAGACAACTCTTGGAATATAAACAAATAAAACTATAAAGCAACCGTTACTTTCTTATCTTTGATCATAAACATTTTCTATGATACAGACGACAGTTGATGCCTTTGAAGCAGGCATTGTTAAATCAAAGAGCTGACAGCATATTTGGTATAGGGACATATGAAAGAAGAAAAGATATGGCATAGTTTATATGGACAAACATTGTTGAAACAATGTATCATTGAACTTTAAACAAACCAAACCAAAAATTATTGTAATAGCGCACAGATTTCCTGCCAATAACCAATACTTACTTTATTAAAGTGTGACGCTTTTCTTGTATGAACACCGTAAATTTCTAAAACAATATTTAATATGTAACAGTCAACTATAGTAATAGTGCTATATACGGAGAATTGGGGAGGTTCCCACTGTCGATTTATAACAAAAACACAGGTATTATCAAATGTTTCCTCAACCTCCATAGTGTAAAAAGCGATAACTGTGTCCTATATACGGTTATACAAACAATGAGAAATAACGTCGACCTGAATAATAGAACACCTAACTGGGCTAATAAAGTTAAAACATTACTAGACAAATGTGGCTTTCGCGATGTTTGGTTATTCCCTGCATCTGTAAATATTTAGATAGTTATACCACTACTAAGAAATAGACTTCTGTATCTCTTCATTAATGATTGATATCAAGATATGAAGTATAAGTCACCATTATCATTGTATATATCATTAAAAGATAGCTTTGAAATATCTCCATACCTACTCACAATGTTTAACACTAAACGCAGAAACACTTTAGCCAAAACAAGATTAGCCTCACATCAACTTAATATTGTACTGGAAGACACAAGGAGATAGAACGGATTAATAGAAAATGTATACTTAAACGAAATTGAAGATAAATATCATTTTATATACTAATTTGCCCTTGCGTCAAGATATCACGAGTCAAATATATACAAAAATATTATTACGATAAACCGAATCTATTTAAACTCACACAACTATTAACTAGTACAAATCTTGCAATGTATTGCATGAATTCTTTTGAATTAAAAACACAACAACTTAATACCAAATAAGAAATGCTATAATACATGTTTATAATATACACACACCTCAATAAACACCTATTAAAAACATGACAAACTTTAAGACTACGAATCATCTACATACACCGCTCTCCCACCTGTACAGATCCTTGTACTGTATTTCGATTCGGCAAAGATCAACACATACGACGTGATCACTCGCATGCACGCAGACACTCATAAACACTAAATATCGGAGCCGTCTGTAAGAGTCTAACAGATAAACACAAAAGATCGCCCACAGACAATATGTTTACACACATTCACGCACGAGCAACACGCGTGCTCACATATAGATGAGTGTGGTTGATTATATACGTATAAATTATGTTTATGTATATAAAATTATAAATATATATGTATATATGTGTATGCCCATATGCACGCGTATGTTTTGCACTGGATGTCCGGGTCAACTACGAAGGACATCCTCACTGACATGCTCTGTTCTGTGTACGGTATGTTTATGAATTAATAAGCACGCGTATAGTATACTTGCTTTGCGTGTCAGTGGAAATGTCCGATCAGTTACGAAGCATACTCGCACTGATTCCATGACTATTTTAAACAATTACAATTGTTGCATGTACGTTAAAATAGTATGTATATGACGATGAACATTTTGTTCAGGTCAGATGTAAATAAAGATTCTGTTCTGTTCTATAAACAAATTAAATCACGAAGGACAACCCATTGGCAAACAACCGAGCAGCAACACTTAATTATTATATTTCCAGTTCAGTGAACAAAAGACATCAACACTGTATATTGCAATCATGATAAATGACAGACAATCGAAGGCATTCTAGAGTTATGTTTCATGTGCACTACTCATCTGCTGGTCATAAGTTTCTTATACACCAAGTATGAAATTGATACATTGAAACTTGATTGAGACTGTGGCCGTATTCTATATTAACGTCACAGCCATCCCAACTTTCATTCGGCCAACAATGTTACTGAAACACAAGCAAAATTGATTAGAGACCCCCTTCAAAAGTTTTTTTCTGTTATATCATTCTGTTTGGCTAGTAAATGGTATCGTAGAAAACATGGGGGGGGAAAAGAAGTTAACATCTAAAAAAAAACAAGATCAGATTTGTGTTCGAAATATTGTATCGGTCCCCTTATCCCAATGTATAAGTGTGACCACTTTGAAATGAA
>JAUELF010234153.1:0-13226 GCA_031471495.1 Clinocardium nuttallii
AATTAAACGCCCTCGTAATATGCGCAGCTAGACGTTGTACCGATGACTCCTGTGAAGTTTCATAGAAATGTGGCAAATGGGTTGTGAGATGAAGGCCGGACAATTTAAAAAAAAGGGCAATAACTCATCCAAAAGTAGGTCAAATTAAACATTATTCAAGAAAGAACTCGCCAGGTGAAAATGGTTACCGTCATTTTGTACCTAATCGGGCCCGGACAAAACCGGTGCTTAGCATTCTCTACTTTCACTTTCAAGCTAAAAGTGATCAAATCAATCATTTCCAGTACATCCTATACACATTTACAACTATTTTAAACTTAATGTCATATATTTAATGAATCCTGGTGATGGTTTACACTCATTTCTATGCAAACAAAGTTTTTTTCAGAGACTATAGTAGTGTAGATCAGCAAATCAGTGGATGTATTTAGCGTAATTTGACCTACAAAGTTATTTTGATTAAAGCCGGATACGGTTATTATAAAAGAACTTTTCAAGACAATGTAACAATTATATATTTTAATCCAATTCAATCCATAAACATTAAGCTGTACATAAAGAGAATAGAGGTAAACGTGAACAAGCACATGGCCTTTACTCACCAAATATTTGTCAAGATAATTTTCTAACTTTTAAAAGTACTAATGTGTGTACTGCTAAGGGTAAAAAGATGTCTTGGTGTTTCCTCCAGCAGAGAAAACTCCATCGAGTCTTTGCATACCCTCGCTATCATGAACTTTTGCTGTTTGTCTACATTAAGCAGATTCATTGAACACAGGTTTAAATGAATACATGTTTCACTCACTGTCTATAATATACATGTATTCTCAAAGAATATTCCTGAACTGTCTTGGCCTTATTTTCCACATTCATACATGAATATTTGTAAAAATATCATAAAGAGGCGAGTTTGTCTCAAGCATTTTCACATAAATAACACACACACACACACAGGTACTCCAGCCTGTCTTTGTTTAAATAGGAATATTGAATTTGAAATGAGGCTTAGATTCTCATTTAGTCATTAACCCATTACTTTATAGTGACGACATTTGACCCCTGCTGTTGCAGACGACTTTTGAAAACATTACAAAACAAGCAATTACACCTTTTATTGCAATATATTCAACTCGTTGTCAAAAGGTAACTTCCAGTTTTCCAAATTGTTCAACTTGTTCATATGTTGATTGTAAAGTAGACAACATTTGAAAAGACGTGTGAATTAATGGGTTAAGATACGTGTACAAGTTGAAGTATGACTGACAGACAGATAAGTGATCCATATGTGTCACCCTGCTATAGAAGGAGACACCAAAACCTATATTGTAACACAACTGCTTCAAATGGGGATACATGAAAAGTCTTAAAACTTAAAGAGTCGGTCTTAATAATGTTTGGTGAATATGGCCATTTATGCAGAGCATTAAAGAAGAAGACAAAAGAGAAGCAAACAAAAAGTTGTGATCTACAAATAAATTAAATATAAATGCCTGATTGCCTGATTAAAATGGTTTTAACCCTTTCCAACCTACAACACATATATGCAGCAGACAACATTGAAAGGTAAAATTATTAATTTTTTTTTATATAAATTGTGGCAAAAATGTTCAATTTCTCTTTTTGCAACAATGTTTTCAAAAGACATCTGCATGTGTGAAAGGATTTTGTAGCTTTCTATGTTATTAGTAATTCAAAACATCTAAAATTAATTACACTAATTATTATCTTTATTAAGTTAACCTTTTACCTGGCATGCTTATTTAGACATACTAATAATAATAATACTTTATTAGATCAGAGCATAAATCTAAACAAATTAAAGTACATGGACATTTTGACGGAGGAAGAAATGTTTATGGTAAACAAAAAACAGTCATCAGTGAAGATCCAAACCAGCCTGAACATATGTGCACTATGTTAAAGGTCGGCTGTGTTCACAAACAATCTTAACCCTTTGCCACAAACAGACGCTTTCTGGCGCCTCTGCAGCAGACGACTTTTGAAAACATTTTGACAAAAGAAGAAATTGCCCAAAATGAGCAATTTCTCCTTTGGCCGTATACAATATATTTTAACTTTTTCCAGTGAATATACCTTTATTTTTTACATATTGTCTGTCTAGAGGTTTTCAAAGTATTCTATTGTTGATAAGCTGTATGTGGGAAAGGGTTAAGAAAGGTTTGGAAATTCCTACACAAAAACGCAACTCTAAGATATCTACCATCAATATTTAGACCTTGAACGATTGATTCTAAGGACTGATTTGTGCAACACAGTTTTAACAAGATTATTTACAACTGTTTAAGATAAAACAAGTGATTCTCATAACTTTAAACCTTGAAAAAAGAAAACATTGACAAATCTGGAAATTTCTACACCCTTCCCACATGCAGACATCTTTTGAAAAACAATCAATGAAAAGAAAAAAACGTTCAAAATGAGTAATTTCTTCCTTTGCTAAGTTTTTAACTCTATTTAATAAGTACACCTTCATTTACAAAGATTGTCCCTACTCTTGCTTCAGGAATAAGTTTCATCAGCCATTGATGAACAACTATGCTAAAGCTGCAATGAAGCTTATTAGGCCTTAGAATTCAGAGCCAATTGAGCTATCAGTAGAACGTCTTATTTTACAAACACTAGGCATGCACATGAAAAACGACATTTGAGAATTTAAATTAAGTTTGAATCAGATAATGTTTTTCTCTTAGTCAAAATCATTGTTGTTGGGTTTTTCATTTGGTTCTTTTATGCCATTTTCAACAGTACTTCAGTTGTTTCAAAGCAACACTACACATATCCACGTTCCAGTACTAGGCTAGGAAATGTGCCTTGTCCAAGGACATTTCACCTTGAGGTGGGGAATGAACCCAGGACACCTTATCTCAAACCACATTCCCCCAGGTTGACTACTTGGTCATCTTGGATTCCTTCAGAATCAATGAATGACAAAAAGGCAGGCCCAAACCAGTCTTCACAGAAGCACATGCTGATATCGGTATTCTTTTTAATATCTCAATTCCTGGTTGTGAATATTTCCTATGCCATTTTTAACACCAGTGTGATTACGAATCATCTAGTTAATGTATGAAGATAAAAAGAACACATTTCAGTCTGCAATATGATCTGTCGGCATTCCTGATGAATATTTTTTCCACATCTCCCAGTAAAGTCTCTCCATATTGTTGGCATATGTTTGACAGTTGAATAAAGGACTTGTAAGACGGGCCTTCCATACTTTGGCTCGGATTGCCCTCAAACTGAAAAGACATGACATTTATTTATTATTCCTTTCCCACTTACAGATTCATCTGCAGCAGAAAATACTATTGAAAACATTGTGACAAAAGGAAAAATTGCTCATCATGGGCAATTTCCACTTTTTTTACCACAATGTTTTCAACTCTATTCAATACATACAGTCAACCCTCGTAAAACCGGACATCGTTAATCCTGAAACTTCGCGATCCGGACATAAAATTTAGGGAACACATTTTTTATGCTTAATTATTCTCCGTTAGAACAGAAATTCGCGTTCCAAAAAAACTGTGAACGGAGCCCATAAAATCCTTTTCGTTAGTCTGGCAGTCCAAACAGAAATGTACATGTACAGTGTACATCTATATGTTTTTTACTCTATTAGTCCAGATAAGACTGATCGCGTGTCATTGTTTCGTAAATTCTCTGTTTGTCCTAAAGGTGTTAAAAGCTGTGTATATAGCCTAGGGCTGTTCCATAATCGGCTAGCGTGCGTCATTGTTTACTTTGATTAGCAGTCATTAAATAGCAGCCAAATGGGCAAAATGATCTAAACTGATTTTGAGATTAAAATTTCGACATTTTTACCCAGAGACAAGTGCAGATCTGACAAAAATAATAAGTTGTTTAATATTTGTATATTTTGATGTTCATTTTACAAATAATTACACTTTTACGTATGTATTATCATAGCTAGAGTTGTAAATCTCATGATTAAACTTTGCTTACGCCAAACGATGCAATCTAGAGGTAAATACAACTTGGAGTTAAAATCATACATACTGAATGAATTAAGCTAAAGACACCTCAAATATAATTATGTATCTGCATGATATCTGGGGAAATATTGGGTCTGATCCTTGACTCCTATTGTTAGGCCAAGATGACAATTTTGTGTCGATAAAATTTCTATCCAAAATCGTTAATCTGGAAGATTCACAATCCAGACTTTTTTCTCTGGTAACCAAAGTGTCCAGATTAACGAGGTTCAACTGTTTATACTTTAATACTTTATACTTTAATTTAAAGAGACTTTCCATATTTTCAGAAAATGTTTTTAATGTCATCTGCTTCAAATTGGTTACCGTATATGTTAGAAAGGGTTAAACATGTCATAATCATTTCATAATGAATGTATACTGTTTTATGGCACATCGACAGCTAAGGTCATTTAGCGCGCAATTAAATTTAATTATTCATGATCCCTGGGTAAACAAACCAGTACTAGGCTAGTACTGACCGTAGTGCCGCGACTGGGGATCGAACCCGGATTCGAAATCCCCGACGCTAACCACTTGACCACAGCGGATTCCTTTTAATCATTTCAGAACAAAAATTTACAAAACTATATATGGCAATTAAGGTTCTTTCAGTCTATTTCCAGTTAAGTTTATTTTCAAGAGAGACCAAAGAAACACATATATATGCCCCCTTCCAACGTTGAAACACAACAGACAGATAAATCATCTGTGTGTGTCACCAATCCAAGGCAGGCGACTCAAAAATCAAAAGAATCGGAGGATCATTTTTACAAATCTGATTTGGTTGTGAATATAACAAAATATCTCAATCAATTTTCTTAAATATTTTAACATTTTATGATATCGATTTGCTTATGCTACTTACTATGCTCTATCATTTCCCAATTTAGCTGCAATCTTTACATAGCCATCTCTCGATGTAGCAATCAGTTCGCTACATCCCATAGTTTGTAGTTGTGATGACGACACCCTAGAGGCCAGAGTTTCCTTTGGTAAACTGACCATGGGAGCTCCTGCCCACAAAACATCCATACCAGTGGTGTGTCCGTTGCACAGTGGAGTGTCCAAGCATATGTCAGCTAGGGATCCTCGTCTTACATGCTCCTCCTACACAAGGAGAACAAAAATCTGTTATACTTTCTCCGATACATTAAACCTTAGTAGACCATAAATTTCACATTTTAGCGACGCTCTGAAAAAACGTTACCGCTAGGCATTTGGGATAATTGTAGAACAAAATCAACCAGCACATCTACACTTTTCGCCATTTAGCCAAAGAAGGTTTTGAAATCTCTTTGGATCCTATAACATGGATGCATCTACGTAATAATTATGCCAAGGTTCATTCTAACAGAGAACTGCCGTTAACAAACCCTTTTTTAATAGGATTACTTAACAATTTTTTTAAATTTTTAGGAGATAATTTTTGAATAAATATCGCACAACTCTACGAATTGGCCTAAATCTACGTGATAATTTTATCAACTTACTTTCGGGGCTACTGGTGAGAACACAATCCTACTTGGATCAATGCCCGCATCTTTTGCAGTCTGCAGGATATTGGACTCTCCTACAGCTGGAAACTTCAACAACCAGAGTACACTGTCTGGCACTTTTTCCAGAATGTCTATCCACATATCAAGGGTGTCTGGATCAATCTTATACAGCTGGTTAAAGTTACAGTACACTGTCACATTGTCTGGTAAATTGTATTGACACCGAGCACTGATTATGATGTTTTGTGGTATCTCTTCTCCAGTGGCCGTCTTATTGTTAGTCTGCAAGGGAGAGAGCACATTACAAAGCCCTGTCTGCTGATTAAACATTTTATCCCTTACTCATTTGCAGATGTCGATATGACATTGCTCATATTGAACAACTTCTGCTATTGTCACAATGTATTCAACTCTAATGTATAATAAAACAGTCATGGTTGCCATGTTTTTTTTATTTGGAGAATTTCAACAAAGGAACATTTATACAAAATTATTTGAAAATCGGCCACACACTTTCGAAGTAGAAGAATTTACAAGTCTTCAATAAAGCCAATATAAGGCCAACATGCCCTCCCCATAATGTCCATGTTTTTTTTTAAAACCCATTAACATGGCATGAAGGTATCTGTTAAATGTGATCCAAAGAAGATTTCAGCAAATTTATTAGGCGGAAAAGATCTTTATAAGTTTCACTACAGCCATATAAGGTAAAATGACCATGGTAGTCATGTTTTTTTTACCAATCAACATGGCTTAAGGGAATCTGATAAAGGGTCACTACAATGATTATGCATATGTTAAGTCTGCATGGTTTGCTTAAAATGAAAGATATTTCCCGACACAGCTCTTATTTTTATTGTTTATGTAAGACAGCTAGTATGGTTTCACTTCTTTATGTAAACTTGGTGGTTTGAATTCCTTTGTCTTAATTAACCCTTCCCAACAAACAATTAGTTTGCAGTAGATGACTTTAAACGTGTAAACATGGAAAAATCTATATATAGCAATAGCTATTGAATAGAGTTGAAATGCTGTTTTCAAGTCATCTACTGCAGATGTGTCAAAAAGCATCTGCATGTGGGACTGGGCTAAGATAAGGCTAACAAGTAAAATACTGGTTTAACTGACTTTACCCGAGTTGTAGTTATTCCACTTTGAATTAGGACCTCATTGATAGATGCATGTTGGACTGGGTAAGATAAGGCTTACTAGTAAAAGACTGGTTTAACTGACTTTACCAGAGTTGTAGTGTTTCCACTTTGAATTAGGACCTTGTTGATGGATGCATGTTGGACTGGGTAAGATAAGGCTAACTTATAATAGACTGGTTTAACTGACTTTACCTGAGTTGTAGTTACTCCACTTTGAATTAGGACCTCGTTGATAGATGCATGTGACTGACCATTCTGTATCATCTGTGTAAGTACTGGTCCCACTTGTAACTCAGTGGTTTCGTAGGTTACAGTGCCAGGGGAACCATCCTCCTCATCTGTTGTAATGCCAGGAGCGCACTGCACTGTTACTTCCTATAAAATAAGATTCTAAGTATTTACCCTACTGTCTTTTGTACCAAAACAGCTGAAAAATTTCAGTTATTCCTAAATACTAATAAGTAATTAAAATGTTCTTTTAAGTATAGAATGACTTCTACTTTTATGAAGCTGAAGGATTGTTTTGACATTATGGATCACATCACTAGATTGATAACTAGGAGTTTAATGCCATTTTGAACAGTATTACAGTTATATCACAATGACCGTTCCTCTTCCCAGACTACCTTGATGCCTTCCCACCTCGACTTTAAGCCCATTGTTGGAAGACAAATGATGCTTGTCAAAATGACTTTTGTCAATCATTTAAAAGAATATTGGCCAATCCAGGATTTAAACTCGCGACTACAGGATTGACAGCCATCGTCATTACCCACAGAGCTATCGACTGCTGCAGAATTGTCGTATCAGGAGAAGGGTTAACAGTCCGATACTTTCTGCACTATTGTCTAAAAGCCTTGCATTTTATAAAATGAAGTACAACTAACCTTAATTTCTAATTTACTTCTAATTGGGTCAAGATCCACTCCAAACAGGACAACATTTGTATCATGGAAATCATCATCATCTTCCTCTTGAATAACAATTTTCTCTAAAAGATGAGGAAACATCTGTTGGTGATCCCCAATGAAGTAAGTACCATCCATACAGGCCAACTTTTCTGAATACTGTGACTCGAGTTCTACAGGGGAGGTAAATGCATCTGTAATGATGTAGTCCATGTAGGAGGCGCCACTAGTTCCCGGATATCCCAACCACATCACCTGAAATACACAAAGACTTGGTTTAGAACATAAGCAAGACATCTTTTATGAAACATTTATGTTAAATGTAGTAGTTTGACATTAATATGATAAAATGTATTTATAGAGTAACCCCCAATATAGAAGATCAAAAGAAACGTTTGGTCATTATTTTATATAATTACATCTCACATGACTTTGCAACGTTAAATTCTCATATACTCATCATGGGTAATTTCTTACCGTCTGCTAACAGTACGTTTTTGACCGGTTAACAGTATACTGTTACATGGCATGCATGTGTATGACGTCATTTCAAACAATAACGTCACCGTTGCTTTCCATGGCTTGCATGCCATGTAAAATTATACTGTTAATGTGTGATGTTATATTGTAGTACCCATATTCACCTCAAAATAAGGGTACAGAAAAAACTGAATAAGCTTGTAATTGTGTTCGGTATAATAAGATAAATATTACATGGCATCCAGTGTGACAGTACATATTGTCAAGATTCAGCCAAATACTGTTAACCTCAGGTAACAGTATCTTCCTCATGTTGACAATATGTACTGTCACACTGGAAGCCATGCAATATTTATATAATGGCTAATATTATTTAATTTTGTGTGATAATCTAGAAAATATTGAAAGTGGCATGATACATAATTATGTCATATAAATATGCCTTTCTTTTTGAAAACCCAACAAAAACAGCTTTTTTTAAAAGGTGAAAAAAAAAGATCAAGTTGCTCATCCATACTACATGATCTAAATTATGCCAGAGGATTCTTGAAGGCTTCCTTGACTTGATATTGAACATTGAGATCCAGATAATTAAGACTGCAGAGTGAGATCTGCTCCTTTTGCCACAATCAATTTGAAAGGTCGTCCCTTGCAGAGGGGTCTGTATGTCGGAAAGCATTAAGTAACATTGTTCAGTTGGTTTACACTGCAAGTCAAAAACCATATCAACCAAAGTGACATATTGCTAAATAATTGTGGAAAGCGCAAATGTTTTGTGGTTGGTTTTCCTGTAGCCTTTCTCAAATACAAATGAGCCGTCCTGTGAGAAAACCAACATTGTGGAATCTGCGTAAATTATCGACCCAGATCAGCCTAAGCTTGTCTTGCAGGATGGATGGACTTTTCGCATCCTGAGGATTTTCTGTGCGGACTGTGTAGGCTGATCTGGATGGATACATTATGCAGAGGCCATAATGTTGGTTTTTTCGTGGGACGGCTCAAATATCCTTTTGTTTACAGGCAGGTAATTACGTGCCCCAGGACATAGTATCCACGTTAATACAGCTCATAGCAAGTGCTTCCCAGTTACACAGCTACTCCGTCCGACAGCTCATGTTCTTTATGTCTGAGGACAACAGTCAACAACCTCTTTGTCAAGTGGCTGCATGGTGTATAGGGGAGTATGGGGAACAACTACTTCTACCACCGGGAGAGGATGATGATTTGGGAGCTGTAAGTTTACACTTTTAGACAAGTTTTAAAATATCTAATATCTATAAATGAAAGTATTTATTGAATAGTGTTGGAAAAAAAGATCAGGGTTTTTGGAAAGATTGCTCATTAATAGAGATATTTTTTTTCGAGTGTTTTCATAAGTTGTTTGATGCAGATGCTAAAAATAGAGTTGAAATTATTGTGGTAAAAGGATCAGTTGTTCATTTTGAGCAATTTATTCCTTGGCCACAATGTTTTCATATGTTGTCTGCTGCAGATAGATGTTTAAAAAAGCAATTGTTTTACTATGTTTTAGTCATTATGTTGTTCAGGTACTTTCAACTGTTTAATTGGTATGTCATGCAGAAATTATTGTAAAGTAACTGGAAAAGTGCAAATAAGACCTAGTTTTTAGCTCCACAGGCTGAAAGCCAGTCAAGCTTGTGTCATGGCGCATTGTCCGTCATGTGTGCGTTAACTTTTTCCTTTAAATGACTACTTCTCCCTAACCACTTGGCTAATTTGGTTGAAACTTCGTAGGAAGCATCCTCTCAATGTCCTCTACTAAATTCCTTCAATTTGTTTTGATCCATTCAAAATTCTGGTTTCCATGGCAATCAAAATAAATAAATCGTGAAAACTTAAAAAATCGTCTTCTCCGAAACTGTCTGGCCGATTATCAAATAATTTTGTAGAAATGTTCTTTGGGTGACCCTCTATCAGATTCCTTCAAGCCATGTTGAATTGTTGAAAAACATGGCCGCCAGAGGGCAGGGCTGTTTGGAGATTTAATGTTTGCCTTATGGCTGTGGAGCGATACTGGCCCTCTTGGGCCCCTTGTTTCAGTACAATTTTCAAATATAAAGACAGATCCAATAGTAATCTTATTGATCTTTAAATCGTAGGTGTCAGAAGAAGATATGTTTGTTTGTTTGGTGTATTAACACAGCTTTCTATAGTTTTTATCATGTTTGTTTGTATGGTGTATTAACACAGCTTTCTATAGTTTTTATCATGACGTTTCCTTGGTAAGTTACCAGTACAAATGGTCCATTTATCTTGACACCCTTGAGTCAGTTGTAATGCTGTGAGGGCCAAGGAGGGAAAGCAATTTAAATATAAAGACGGTAATTTATTGACATTTAACTTGCAGGTGTCAGAAGAAGAAGTGGTTGAAGTATTAAGACGATGTTTGGAGAACAACAACTCTTCTGTCATCACCAAGGAATACAGTATAACGGCTCTCATGAAACTCAGTACAAGATTCACAACCACTAGAGAGTAAGTCATAATAATCCTCGCTCTGGTACAAACAGCTTAAAACGTTTATGTAGATGAATTTGTTTAAAATCAATGTGGAAAATGGAGAAAGTGCTCTTTTGAGGATTTTCTCTTTGGTTTGTTATTTCCACAATGTTTTAACGCTTTCCCTCATACGACAATTTTGCAGCAGATGACTTCGAACATATTTTGTCAAAACATTGAAAATCTCTATAATTGAATGGATAACCTATGAATAAAAGTGGAAAACATTGAGGCAAAAAAAGAGATTGCTTGTTTTGAGAAATTTCTTCTTTTGTCACAATGTTTTCATAAAGCTGACTCTGGCAGAGGTGTCAGAAAGTGTCTATTATGAGGGAAAGGGTTGAACTTTGTTTCATAATTACACTTCCAATTTTCCAGACTTTTAGTTGTTTTTGTTGCAGATATTAAGTGTTGAAAGTTGCAGTAAAAATGATGAGCAACTAATGTGTACATGTTTTTCATTGGATTATTGAAAAGATAACGGCTGATTATATCCTGATGAACTCAATGTTTTCAAACTGGATTTATTAAAGCGATTATTTCCAGTGTTAACTCTGTCTTTATCCAGTGACTACGTTGCATCAGTATGAGCATGAAATAACAATTATTTTTTAACACTTTTTTACAATTTGTTGCGTCTGCAGCAGATGACTTCAGAAAACATTGTGGCAAAAACATGAATTGCTCATCCTGAGCAATTTCTCCTTTTGACACATAGTTTTGGGAGAAACACTGGTCACATTGCTATATATTTAAAAACGGGCATTGAACTCCCAATCAATATATTTGTTTGACTGTTTCAGTCGTATTCTGGACACATTATCACGGTACAGCACAACAACACAACTAGAGTTACAACAGAGAGCTGTAGAATACTCGGCCATATTCAAAAAGCATGACCACATGAGGTATAGTTGAACATTTATTGATTCAGAATCTTAACACTTATCAACATGTAGCAGGTCTGCAGCAGGGGGAACCTGAAAACTTCTAGGACAAAATATAGAAGCTCTCTTGAAATTGAGATATGATTCTTAAATAATTTTCAAACATTTGATTTTTCCCATATACAACAAACTGCTACTTACAATTTTGAAAACATCCAGCCAAAAATTAGAGAAAATCTCCTTTAAAATAAGTATGATTATTGAATGGAGTTAAGATCAAATTGATGAAAATCAATTTTCTATTATCACAATGTTTTCTTAAGTTGTCTGCATTTGGTAAACATTTACTTAATCATGGCCTCCTCTGTTTCAGATCTGCTTTGTTAGAACAAATGCCCCTTATTGACGTCACCAGAATAAAATCAGATTTGACGAACGGAGATGAATCTGGAAGTACACTGTTAGACACTACAACAGTGGAAAAGAACGCTGAAAATGTGAAAATGCCTGTTCCTACCACTAACACACAGTCAGAGGTATTACAAAATGTTTTATTATCCCTTTTCCTCATACAAAAATTCTGCAGCAGACGGCTTTGAACATATTTTGTCAAAAAATGAAATATCTCTATATTTGAATGGATAATCTATGACTAAAAGACGAAAACATTGGCAAATGTTTGTCACTATGTTTTTAAAAAGCTGTCTGCTGCTGAGGCATCAGAAAGCATCTATATGAGGGAAAGGGTTAAAAACTACTTGTGTCAAATTGATAAAATTTATAAAATATAGATGTTTGTTTAGGTTAAGATTGACGATATTGCTCTATCATTTAACAGAGGTATTTCAAGATGTATTATTGTAAACTACTTGTGTAAAAGTGATAACATTTATAAAAGATAGGTGTTTGTTAAGGTTAAGATTGACGATAATGCTCTATATCATTGGACAGAAGTATTTCAAGATGTATTATTGTAAAGTACTTGTGTCAAATTGATAAAAGATAGGTGTTTGTTTATGTCAAGATTGATGATAATGCTATATATCATTGGACAGAGGTATTTCAAGATGTACTATTGTAAAGTACTTGTGTAAAATTGATAAAAGATAGGTGTTTGTTTAGGTTAAGATTGATGATAATGCTATATATCATTGGACAGATGTATTTCAAGCTGTATTATTGTAACGTACTTGTGTTAAATTGATAAAATTATAATAGATAGGTGTTTGTTTAGGTTAAGATTGACAGTATTTCTCTATCATTGGACAGAAGTATTTCAAGATGTACTATTGTAAAGTACTTGTGTCAAATTGATAAAAGATAGGTGTTTGTTTAGGTCAAGATTGACGATAATGCTATATACCATTGTACAGAGGTATTTCAAGCTGTATTATTGTATTAAACTACTTGTGTAAAATTGATAAAATTATAATAGATAGGTGTATGTTTAGATTAAGATTGACAATATTGCTCTATATCATTGGAAAGGTTTCATCTTCTCTGGTCAAAGCAAAATTAAGCCATTTCTCCTTTTCTGAAAATGTTTTTTTATAACACTTTTCCTAAATATAACAAACCTGGAGCAGAGGCATTGAAAAACGTCTATGCCAAACTGTGGAAACCCTCTATAAATGAATGTATAGTTTTTGCAAAGAGTTTAAAACTGTGACAAATAGTTGAAATTGTTCTATATTCAATTCAATTCAATTCAATTCATTTATTAAGTAATAAGTACATAATACTTCTTACAATAACATAAATGTAA
>JAUELF010234164.1:0-13226 GCA_031471495.1 Clinocardium nuttallii
GCTCCCTTTCAATAACACATATTGACATAAGACATCAGAAGTCATATCTCTGGGAATAAATTACTTTATGCGCCATATAGATTTGCGAATTACTTATTTCACTTTTTGAGACAAACAGCATTCAATTATTACATTTTACTTTTACCAGAGCATGAAGTACTTATTGATTGATTGGGGTTTGACACCGTTTTCAACAGTTTTTAAGTCATATCATGGCGGCCAGTCGACTTACTCATTATTTCCTAGTTTTCTCACACCAGTACTCAACACAACATACTTTCAAAGCAGCTGGCTGCTTTTCCATATATACTGTTAGCCCATTGGTAAAATACCAATGACGCTTGTCACAGTGACTTTTGTCAAACATCGGAAAGAATGTTGGCCGAGCTTGGGTTCGAACTCACAACTCCTGGATGTATAGCCTGTGTCGCTACCGACTGAGCTACCTCGGCCATGCAGTACTAAAGATGTGCTTATGTGTGGTTCATTCTTAGACAGTCTCTAACAAAAACAAAACATCATTAGGTTGTCCTCTTCATAGCAGCTAAAGGATGGATTTTTTTAAGTCGTTTTTAGCTTCGAGCTTACGTCATGGCAATTGTCCGTTGTACGTGCGTGCTTGTGCTCCTAAAGAGCGCTTTGTGGAGTTATTCTATGACTAGTTCATGTTTGTGGGCTTAAAATGGTGCATGCACTCTTGAGATTTTGTGTTTATTGTGCCGTTCTGGGGTCAGTAATAAAAATAATAAAATAACCCCAATTGACGGACACTACCGTGAAATTTTAGAAAGTGACCGAATGTGTGCTATCATCGATAAAAGCAGATAATTCCAAATGTCATTATGGAAAGAGCATGTAATGTCCGAAGTAATGCAGGTAAGTGTTTTAGATTATTCTCTCATTTTTAGCTCCACTGGCAGTTGACATGGCGAATTGTCCGTTGTGCGTGCGGTTGCTGTGCTAATGGCAATATTAATTTTGATGGCGAAAGTTACAAGGCGATGGACACCTGTTTCTAGATCACCTGAGCCAAAGGCTCAAGGTAAGCTATTCTGATCACATTTTGTCCGTCGTCCGTCTGTCGTTAACATTTAGCTTAACTCCTCCTTAACCACAAGACGAATCTCAACCAAATTCCACCGGAATGTTCCTTTGGTTGGCCTCTTTTAAAAGTGTTCAAACATTCAAATTACATTGAGGACTTTGGTTGCTGCGGCATCAGAAAGGGGGCACAATTTACAAAACTTAAACAATCTTCTTGTCTGAAAGTAGAAGGCACAGGCCTTTAATATTTAGTATGTAGCTTCATCTAGTGGACCTTAACCAAGATTGTTCAAATAATAGCCCTGTGGTCAAAAAGAGCCCCTCCCTGGGAGTCACTTGTTTTACATAGACTTGTATAGGGAAAACACTTTAAAAATCTTCCTTTCTTCTAGTGGACCTCTATGAAGATTGTCCAAAGTATAGCCCCAGGGTCAAAAATGACCCCTCCTCACTTGTTTTGCATAGACTCGTATAGGGAAAAAACTTTTAAAATCTTCTTGTCTAAAAGTAGAATGTCCAGGCTTTTGATATTTGGTATGTAGCTTCATCTAGTTGACCTCTTCCAAGATTGTTTAAATTATAGCCCTGGGGTAAAAAAAATGGCCCCATCCCGGGTCACTTGTTTTACATAATAGTATACTTATGTATGGAAAAACTTTAAAAAAATCTTGTCTAAAATATAACTTCATCTAGTGGACCTCTACCAAGATTGGTCGAATTATAGCCCTGGTGTCGAAAATGACTCCTAGGGCCATCTTGACCCTCTCGATTAAATTAGTGTCCATACTTTGGTCCAGATGTTTTCATAGTCGAATGCTGCAGATGTTTGAATGTGGGAAAGGGTAAAATGTCAAAGCTCTAGATAAGGGGAGTTTTTCATGTACTTAAAACCTTATTTGACCCTCAAAGCCTATGTTGTGAAGTAATAAGAGAGATTTGGAGGGGAAAAGACCAGGTTACTCCTGCTTATCTAGTCCTCTGTCGGGTTAATGTTGTAGTAGAGTTCCGTCGAGTTCGTGTGGTTATCAATCGTTCCGTGTGTTTGATCGTAATCATTTACCTACTAAGATAATTGTCGTGCTGTCTGGGCTTTGCAGAGGCACAATGAAGGACACTTGGAAGCGTAATTAGATACACAGTTGACAAAACAAATGTGGGAAAATGCGAATTTTCGTTTCGAGTATTTTCTCTTTTTTCATCAATGTTTTCAAATGTCGTTTGATGCGCTATTAAGCAAGAAGCCATACTTCGGTTTTGTTTTATAATCAGTTGCATTATTTCACAGAAAGTATAGTACAATTTGTTACAAGATAAACTAACCGATCTCTTCTACATAATCGGAGTTATTAGATGTTAGCATTTTAAAGACTTGTATATTAATTCGAAAATATTCCAATTGTTTTTAGTTGGAATTATAATATTTTTATTCATAAAGTCATAACCATATTCATGACGTCTTCCGTCTGGCGAATAGGGATCATGTATCTGCGAAAAGATGAAGACTCACGTGAACTTGTATACACGTACACCTTCACCAGAAGTTGCATTATATGCTTGTTAATTAAGAAGAACCACATGTGCCGTTCCGCGATATAACAAACATTTGTGGAATCTGCGTAAAGTATCGACCCGGATCAGTTTAAGCATACCGTACAGGCTTACACGGACAGACACTTTTCGCCTCCTGTGGATTTTATATTTCAGGAATCATTACTCTATACCTTTATCCCTAATACGGATTGTGTCGGCCCGGATCAGCCTATAGAGACTGCAAATGCTGATCTGAGTCGATACATTACGCAGAGGCCATAGTGTTGGTTTTCTCGTGGAACGTCTCATATGTCTTTATATGATGATGACATCCTTAAATAACTACGTAGTAAGATTGATTGGATTTTAATGTCGTTTTCAACAGTTGTTCGGTTATATAACACACGCCAGTTCACGTAACCATTTGGTTATATCACTATTCATTACATTTAATACATACAAAGTATAGAAGTATTTACAATATTAATCAAGTGATTGAATTGAATATTTAACTAAACATATGAAATAAAATTTATCACCTGAAATACTTTCCTGATAATTTATCACCAATTCATCCCTGTGCATATTATGTCATTTAACGGAGAGGTATTCTTACACGATTCTGTAAATTATTTCATTGAACCAAGGGGAACACGCGGAGTTGTAAATCTACAACACAACGTGTTGTCAAAGTGGGTGCGACAATATTTTGAACAACCAATGGACTAACTATTTTGATGATATATATTTACCTCTTGTTTAAATTGGCATGTCTGTATATGCGATGATGACACATGACGTCATGCACGAGACGAAGAGCCGACAATTTACTTTTTTCTGGTCAAAGGGAAGCAATTCGGATCGGCGCGCGTCAGACAAATAGTTTTTATCCGGGGCATTTAAGAAGAAGTTGTTTCTCATTGCATAATAATATTTTTGTTGAAAGTTGATAATGTTTTTTTCTTCTTTTAAAATGAATACACTCTGACCTATTTGTAATCTAAACAGTGTTTGATTTTAGCTTTATTGACACCTTAAGATCCATTATCAGAACATCATGCATTTTCTGAAATTGAAAGTTAAATTCGCCTCTCATTTGACCTTATAGAAAAAAGAAAGTGGTAAGCGTCAATGATTTGATAACGGGCGTCCATGGTTCGATCCCCAGTCCCGGCACGACGGTCATGGTTGAGTGCTCTTGGGCAAGGCATATTTCCTAGCCTAGTAATGATTTGTTTACTAGGGATCTTGAATAAGTGAACTATCACCATGATATAACTGAAATAATGTTGAAAACAAATTTCTTCTAATGTCCTTTACGTGAAGTGAAATGGTATGTTTGATCCGCCCTCATCTAAAAGGTCATTAAAGGAAGGTCCGCATTCACGAAAGAGTAAATACTATCGCTTTGTCACCTTTCTTTCAATGTTTACATTGTCTGTCTGTCGCACATTGACTTAGTTGTAAAAAACTCGTAATTGGTTAAAACAAGAAATGTAAGAAAGTTCTATTTATTGTGTAGTGGTTAATCGAGGATACGAGAAAACGGTAAATTTGACATTGACCAGCGTTCAAACCCACGCATCGACAGCAGAAGAAAGTAAGAAATATTATGGAATAAAAGAACATGTTGTATGTCGCAATGGGTGAAACAGAATAAAGTGATAGTGAAAATGTTAAAACATCATTCATAACAATTCTTCTTTTGTAACAAATGTTTATTAGTTTGCTTCTGTCCGTCTTATATCTTCACATTCTTTCGATTGATCGTTGTCGTCATGATCTTTATAATTGGCTGATCTGGATCGATACATTACGCAGAGTCCATAATGTTGGTTTTCTTGTGGAACGGCTCAAATGTGGGTTACCTCGGTGGTGTCGTTGTTTTGATTTGTTTATGTATATTTGTTTCGATTTGTTTATGTATATTTGTTTCGATTTGTTTATGTATATTTGTTTTGACTGACGTCGACTCTGCAACAGCTAAAAGTAACCCGGATGTATTCGTTATACCATTGCTCAATAGACTAGCTTTTTATTTGAACTGGACGAATTGTGTAGACTTTTTACATCAGGTGATTTCTGAAATAGTAGTTAGACGATTTTAAAAACTCTACAACAGACGACTTTTGAACTATAATGTTAAAGCAGTATATACAGCCACAATGCTCCTATAACTAGAGTGAACATGCTATAGCAGTATATACAACCAGCATGCTCCTATAACTAGAGTGAACATGCTATAGCAGTATATACAGTCAGCATGCTCCTATACCTAGAGTGAACATGTTATAACAGTATATACAGCCATCGTGCTCCTATAACTAGAGTGAACATGTTATAACAGTATATACAGCCACAATGCTCCTAGAACTAGAGTGAACATGTTATAACAGTATATACATCAATCATGCTCCTAGAACTAGAGTGAACATGTTATAACAGTATATACAGCCATCGTGCTCCTATAACTAGTGTGAACATGTTATAGCAGTATATGCATACAGCATGGTCTTATAACTAGAGTGAACATGTCATAACAGTATATACAGCAAGCATGCTCCAATTGCTAGAGTGAACATGTTATAACAGTATATACAGTTATCATACTTCTAAAACTATAGTGAATATTTGATAACAATATATAGAGTCAGCATGCTCCTATAACAAGAGTGAACATGTTATAACAATATATACAGTCAGCGTGCTCCTATAACTAGATTGAACATGCTATAACAATATATACAGCCATCATGCTCCTATAACTAGAGTCAACATGTTATAACAATATATACAGCCATTATGCTCCTATAACTAGAGTGAACATGTTATAACAATATATACAGCCTTGCTCCTATAACTAGAGTGAAGATTTGATTACAATATATACAGTCAGCATGCTCCTATAACTAGAGTGAAGATTTGATAACAATATATACAGAAAACATGCTCCCATAATAGAGTGAACATGTTATAACAGTATATACAGCCACCATGCTCCTATAACTAGATTGAACATGTTATAACAATATATACATCAATCATGCTCCTATAACTAGAGTGAACATGTTATAACAATATATACAGTCAGCATGCTCCTATAACTAGAGTGAACATGTTATAACAATATATACATCAAGCATGCTCCTATAACTAGAGTGAACATGTTATAACAATATATACAGTCAGCATGCTCTTATAACTAGAGTCAACATGTTATAACAATATATACAGTCAGCATTCTCCTATAACTGGAGTGAAGATTTGATAACAATATATACAGAAAGCATGCTCCTATAACTAGAGTGAACATGTTATAACAATATATACAGTCAGCATGCTGCTATAACTAGAGTGGGCATGTTATAACAATATATACAGAAAGCATGCTCCTATAACTAGAGTGAACATGTTATAACAGTATATACAGTCAGCATGCTGCTATAACTAGAGTGAACATGTTATAACAGTATATACAGCCATCATGCTCCTATAACTAGAGTGAACATGTTATAACAATATATACAGACAGCATGCTCCTATAACTAGAGTGAACCTGTTATAACAATATATACAGAAATCATGCTGCTATAACTAGAGTGAACATGTTATAACAATATATACAGAAAGCATGCTCCTATAACTAGAGTGGACATGTTTGAGACACACTTAACTTAAAACAGGTGGCATTTACACTTAAGTCAATATATGTTAATACGTCAGCATCTATATTTTTCCTTTTATCTACTTGATCTAGTTAGAGCAGATTTTAAAAGGTTTTTGGTAAAAATTAAGAAACTTCAGCTTGTATGACACATTAAAGCTGCAGTCAATGTTAAGCAAAAGGTAAACCAAGTAGTTTGTAGACTGAACTTATCCTTTCACGTCTAAATTTACAAGCTTAATATCACATAGATCATAGCATATACAATGTCTAATACCTAAATCAAAATTGACCCTCTTTGCTCTTGATAACATTTGATTAAAGCCGCTGGTAGCTAGGTGAGCAATAAAGCTTCATATTGATCTTCTTGTTAAAAATAAGGAGACATTTGACCTTCTAGTTCAAAATACTTACATTCTATCCGTTTGCACAGTTATGTAAATGTACTGAACTGCATCTGTATCTCCATCTGCTTCCCCTAAGTCATGCTTTCAAATCATGCGCGTCGTCTTTGATGCTCAGCATCAAAATTCGTCTTGTTCTTTAATTTGTATCAGATTATTGTTTCTCTTAAGTCACCCTGCATCAGGTTGTCGTAGCAGCCCAGTGGGACACGCCACTATAGCCATGGCTTCCCCCAAATTGTCCTTCTTTGTCTCTGGTGGCGGGCCTGCCGCCGCTCCTCGGGGATGAGGGCTGCTATTAGGTAGTCTCGCTTTCAATGCACTCGCATCAGCTGCATCCGCACAGCCTAAGCCGTTGGGAAACAACCAGCGCCATCTATATATTTCTTTATGTTTTAGCTTTCTGACAGATATGAATTATAATTGACATGAAAAAGAACCCACCCTGGTATAATATAATTGCTCCATCGCACCGTACTTATGGCGTGCGGTGAACGTACGGGAGCCGTTCACGGGCCTTGCGTTGCCCGCAGTGTGTGCCATATATCACAAGGCCATATTACGGGGACATTAGAGTCGCCCTCGGGTAACCGTGCCATCTTTTGGGGGGTTCGCAAAAGTCAATTGTAATTCATTAGAGCATAGGCCAGCCGCACGGCAAACTTAAGGCCACCGTAAGCCCGACGAATGGAAGCCGTGAACCGGCTCTAAGGAATGGCTACGCGGGTCTCATTCCTAGGGCGAACCTAAAAATGAAAAGATTTTAACTCCCGCTATAATCCTACGGCGACTCCTACGGCCTGTAAAAAGTAGAATACGCTCTAGGGTGATCCTGAGGCCACCGCAGATCCTCTGCGGCAGCCGTAAGTAGCTCTTGATTTCCGTTGCCTATGACGGCCGCCGTATCCTAGCTGTAGAGAAAATGTGACTGAGGAATTACAGTTGACTTTTTCATACTCCAAAAAAAAATTGCGGTGGTCACAGGAACTCCACGGGCACTCTAGGACAACCTTAAGGCAGTCCTATTGTGGCCGTTCGGGAGCATTGTAGTATATGGTATCCCTGTCAGCAACGCAATGTCCACGCACGGCTCCCATACGCACGCCTAACAGCTCCCGCGTCATCACTTCAAAGGCCGTACGGCAGCCGCAGGTTTTCTGTCTGCACAAATTCAAAATACGCTCTGCGGCTACTCTAATATATGTGACTGCTACAGTATGTGACCGTGAAAATGATGCGGAGGCCCTTGAATTGCTATTGGCCGTAGAACTTTTAGGCCCTATGGCCGCCGCAGCAAATGTGACTTAGTCATAAATGACACACCTTAACCCTTTCCCTCATAAGACAATTCTGCAGCAGACGACTTCGGACATATGTTGTCAAGAAATAGAAAAACTCTATAATTGAATGGATAACCTATGACTTAAAGTCGAAAACACGTTTTGTGCAATTTCTTCTTGTGTCACTATGTTTTCAAAAAGCCGCCTGCTGCAGAAGTGTCAGAAAGCGTCTATATGAGGGGAAGGGTTAAACTTAGATAATATTCTATATTGACGTCATTGAGACATGAGGAAGACGCTTTGAGTGACATTAAGGCAAACTATGATCACGTTTTAACCAAGTCCATCGATTTAGGACTCTTTGTAACGGGGTCAAATGAAGATAAATCGACGTAAAACTAATGGGGTTACAATTATAGTTCTTCGCCAACAGATGTATACATATAACAAAAATGCGGACAATGAATGTTTAAGTGAGACTGTATGGAGTCACAGGCTTAACCCAGTCGTCACTGATACACAGATACATTAATGCCCCGAATCGCTAGACAAGACTCTTTTTTGTTCACCACGTACCAGGAATAAAGATATAATCTACGTGTCCTCGTAATTCGGTCTGGTACGCATGCGATAGTTCTGAACTTGCGTGCTGTTTGGTTTTCGGAGAGGACAAGTTAGTGGTATTAAAACTGGGTCATCACAATATCTACAGGGAACGTAATTCAGTACGCCTCTCGATTGTAACTGAATTAGTTCACTCGAAAACATGCTTCAGGTAAGATTATTAATAACTCTTTTTCAATTCTCTGATATAAATTAAACGTCTTTTTGTTTGCGTTTTTTAATTATCTCAACGATTATTAAAGTATAATTGTACTTGTTTTATTTCAACGATTGTTAAAGTATAAGTGTACTTGTTTTATTTCAACGATTGTTAAAGTATAATCGTACTTGTTTTATTTCAACGATTGTTAAAGTATAATCGTACTTGTTTTATTTCAACGATTGTTAAAGTATAATTGTACTTGTTTTATTTCAACGATTGTTAAAGTATAATCGTATTTGTTTTCAAGATCGAGTAATGTAGTAAACAACCTCACGTATAAATGAAAATGAATTAATTGTTACATTTTAATAAATTTATCTCACAATTTGTATTCAACATTGTGTGACATTCTCATTCCTGTCTCAAGTGTGTCATGTGTTTATTTCCTTACTTTTTTTCTTTTCTTATTCTTTAAATTCCCATACATTTCGTAAATATTTGTAATATGTTACCTTTTGAACATTTTGCAAGATTATCATACGCTAATCAACCGTCGCTATTATCTTCCTTATCATACTTGATGACCAATTTAATAATATGTATTTTAGAAAAAGAAACATGAATGATTATTAAATCCATTTCAACATTTAAAATATACTGCAATTCACCTTAGTACTTCTAGACAAACATGCGGAATATGTCCAAAATAATTGTATAACTGTGTCGTGTTACACATTTTATGATAACGTTTAGGCAAGAGCAAAACAAATACCGATTAATGTGAACATACATACTGTTTTATCTCTATGAACAATATATACAAAATAATATTTGAATTGATTGATTTAACGCATTTTTTAACATTTTCTCAGTCATATCACGGCGGCTACGCATGTGCTTCTTGGTTTTCTCACACCAATACTACACACAGCAATATTCCCGAGCAACACCTGGCTGCTTTTCCACATAGCCTTAGCCCATTGGACAGATGACGCATGACGCATTGACTTTTTTTCACAACGTCGGAAAGAAAGTTGGCCGAGCCGCGATTCGAACTCACAACCCCTGGATTGACAGCCCGCGTCGTTACCGACTGAGCTACTGGGGCTCGGCTAAACAATATTTGAATGGTTCTTTGACGTTTTTGTGAATGACGTAGATCACGATAAGACTACTCGGATCAGCACCTACACTGGTTAGCAAAGAATGTACATGGAGTCTCTTTAGAATAGAACTATTCATAACTAGAAACGAAATCAATCTGGCAACAGGAGAAATTGCTCGTTTTGTCAATATTTTTTCAACGTACACAAGTTGATGAAATGAGAAAAATCAGATTACATACATATGGTCTCGAACTCGAAAGGGATGCTTTAGTAACTTCGAATTATCGACGTGTTCGAGTTATCGACGTGTTCGAGTGATCCTCTTTATTCTATAGTATGTTTACAGCTTCATAAATATTTTTATAATTACATGTCAATTGTTTTTGTATTCACAAGTTTTGTGTAGTGGCTTCATGGATGTATCGACATATTCGTATACTCCATGATTATGTAAATGCGAGTAGACAGGTGTTCTGTATTAAATTCAGGGATGCATCTTTTTATATTGCGGGCAAAGAAGGCCCTGCTCATGGTGCAAGGTGGCATATAAGGGTCGTAATCTTCGCTGGTCCTAAGGGATTTTAAGGTAACCATTATCTAACGCGACGTTGAAACACAATTTGTTAACGCAGTCATGCTATAATTATATCATTCATTAATTTACAGATAGGAATTATGGTGCTATTGGTCGTATCAACAGTCAACGGCTTCTTGTAAGTGGGTTTTATTTAACACAAGCACTCGCAATGAAGCATATTCCTATGGTTAAAGACAAACTCGCTATGAAGTATATTCCTACATTTAAAACACAAACTCGCCCTGAAGCATATTCCTACGTTTAAACACAAACTGGTCATGAAGTATATTCCTACATTTAAAACACAAACTCGCCATGAAGCATATTCCTACATTTAAAACACAAACTCGCCATGAAGCTTATTCCTACGTTTTAAACATAAACTGGTCATGAAGGATATTCCTACGTTTTAACCACAAACTCGCCATAAAACATATTCCCACGTTTAAACACAAACTCGCCATAAAACATATTCCCACGTTTAAACACAAACTCGCCATCACAAGCTGTCCGTGGCAAATACTACAACGATATATCACGAGGTGGCCGTGGTCCATGATTTAACGTTACATCACAAGCTATTAGTGACACTTGCTTTAACGTTACAACTCTAGCTGTTCGTAACACATGAAACAACGTTACAATACAAGCTGTCCGTGACACATACTACAACGCTACATCACAGGGTGGCCGTGGTACATGCCTTAACATTACAATACAAGCTGTTCGTTGCACACGATTTAAAGATGGCACTGAAGCTGTTCATTGCAATTGATTCAACGTTCACATTATACAATCTGACAATACAAGCTGGTCGTGCCACAAGCGACAACGTTTCAACACAAGATGATCGTGATACACGCGTTTACCTTACAACACAAGCTGTTCGTCGCCCATGCTTCAATGTAACAACACAAGCTGTTCGGGAACATGCTACAACGTCATAAAACAAGTTCATTGCACATACTACAACGTTACAAAACAAGCCGTTCGTGACACATGCTACAATTTTAAAAAGCAGGCCGTACCTTGCACATGTTTTAACTTTGCAAGACAATATGTCCAAGACACATGCTTTAATATGTCAACACAATATGATTGTAGGACACGTTTTAACACAAGCTAGTATTGGCTCTAACTTTACAACAATAGCTGTAAATGGAACATGCTATAGTGTAACAACACAAAATGGTCGCGGCACATTCGTTAACGTTACAAGATAATCTGTTCATGGTACATGCTTCAGCGTTACAATACAAGCTTTCATGGCACACACTACAGCGTTACACCACAAACCGTGTATAGCTCTTGCTTTAACATAAGCTGTTCATGGCAAATGCTTTAATACTACAACGCATGCTGCTCTTGACACACGCTTAAATGTTAGCACTAGCTTTTCGTGGCAAATTCTTTAGCGTTACAACACATGGTGTTCGTGTCCTTCAACGTTACAACAAGATATGTTCATGGCACATGCTACATCGTTACAACACAGGCTGTTCGTTGTACATTCCTAAACGTTACAACACAAGCTTGCGCTGGTATATGCTTCAGCGTTATAACACAATGAGTTTGTGTCACACGCTATACGTTACAATATAAGCTGTGTATGGCATATGATTTAACGTTACAACATAATGTGTTCATGGCACAATATTTAACGTTACAAGACAAGCTGTACGTTGCACATGCTTTAACGTTGCAACAGACGCTGTTCATTGCATATGCTTTAACGTTACAACACAAGGTGTTCGCGGCACATGCTTTAACGTTACAACACAAGGTGTTCGCTGCACATGCTTTAACGTTACAACACAAGGTGTTCGCGGCACATGATTTAACGTTACAACACAAGGTGTTCGCGGCACATGCTTTAACGTTATAGCAAGATAAGCTGTACAATGTACGTTGCACATGCTCGATTGAAAACTGTAAACCTCATCTCGATAAAGCAAAATGATCACAATAGCAGTGGAGTCTTAATAACTCGGGTATCTTAAGGCATCCATTGATCACTTCGAGTTATCATCGTATTCGAGTTAGTTATCGCTTAAAAGGCGTATGCTACAGTTTTTTCACCAAAAAAAGCCTAATCATAGACTTTCTTTATTTTTAAAGTTGACCTCTGGCTTTAGCCCCTGGTCAAAGTTCTATCACAGGGACGTGCTCCTCTAATTTTTAAAAATAGATATGACGTACCTATGCATATAAATATATTGATATATATATATGCATTGGATCATATCTATTTTTAGATTTTTGGAAATTAGAGGAGCACGTCCTTTGGTTATATATGGTTTCATATAACCATTTGTAACGAAAACTTGTTGTCAAATATTCTTCATGATTGCGACGATTCATATCTAAATGGAACATTTCTGAAAATATTTAAGTCAATGTACCAACATTTTAGTTTTAATGTTAGAATATCAGGTTCTTTATCAGAATATATAACATGTGAAAGAGGTACCCGGCAAGGCTGTGGAAGCTCACCGATTATTTTCATCCTTTTTATTAATGATCTTATTGAATACTTAAGACAAGAATGCAAAACGGGTATTTTCGTATCTAATGAAATTGAGGAGATTCTTGCCCTTCTGTTTGCAGACGACGTTTCTTGTGTAGCCGACACTGTGTTTCGGTTACAGCAGCAGTTAAATACTATCCAAAGATATTGTCAAACAGTAGGAATGAAAATAAATTTAGACAAAACTAAAATAATTGTTTTCCGCAATGGTGGTATTATAAAACAAAACGAGAAATGGTTTTATAACGGAAAAGAAATTCAAACTGTCTCCTGTTATAAATACTTAGGTTCACACTTTACATCACGTTTATGTTGGACTAAAAGTAAA
>JAUELF010234175.1:0-13225 GCA_031471495.1 Clinocardium nuttallii
TTGCGAGTACCCGAGTACTCGATCGGAAGAGTATACGAGTACCCGAGTACTAATATCGATACTCGTTCCCATCCCTACTTTATATAATGTCAAACAGCAAGAGGTACTAAGACCCACAATCAGCAGTCAGTATAGCTCAAATAAAATTAAGCACTTTAGGATTGAAATTATATTTTATCACTTGTTACTCCAAGGTCCATTTCTAACAATAACCAAGCAGGGGCATGATTGCCGTTGAGCATGTGCTTAACACGGAGAACAACCGGTAGGTGTCTGGTAAGATTCACAGGTTCCCTTTCTTTTAACCCTTTCTCACATACAGAAACACTGCAGGAAAACATATAGACAAAAACATGAAAAATCTCCAGAAATGAGAGTTTAATTGTTAAACAGAATTGAAAACATTGAGGCAAAAGGAGAAATTGCTCATGATGAACAATTCATCCTTTCGCCACAATGTTTTCAAATGTAGTCTGTTGCAGAGGTGTCAGAAAGTGTCTGTATGTGGGAAAGGCTTAATCCTAAAAGGAGCAAGGCAACTTTCATAAACAGAAGAAAGTGTTCATGATTTAAATATATTAACTTTCAACTTTCCAGCTGCTCCACTATCATTTACTTATTTGGAAGAAGTTATCCATAAATGTCAACTGTCCGGTAAACAGGTATTTTATTTAAGCTAGAATCTCTTGCTGCTTTGCCTTCATCATGGTATCTGCTTTATCTACTCTTTCCTTCATTTCATCTAAAATCTGAAGATAAACAAAACAGAGCTATAAATCACATCATTTATGTTCAAAACCTTTCCCACTTGCAGACGTATTTGATGCCAATATGCAGCAAACAATTTTTGTAACCATAATGAGCAATTTCTCCTTTTGCCACAATATTTTCAACTTGATTCAATAATTATATCCTCATTTTACGAAATGTTGAAATCTTGTTACAAAAGGAGAATGAAAACATCTATAATCGCAAGTATAATAATTAAAAAGCATTGAGAACATTGTGGCAAATGGAGAAATTGCTCAATATCAAAAGCTGTCTGCTGTAGAGATTCTTAAAGTTTCAATATTAAGGAAAACTACCTCACCCTGATGATTAATTTTGAGTCTTCATTTCTAATATTTTGGTTGACGGTCACCAGATTTGTACCAATTAACTTTGAATTCTGACAATTAATTTTAACCCTTCCCCTCATATGGAAGCTTTCTGACACCTCTGCAGCAAACGGCTTTTTAAAAACATAGTGACAAAAGAGGAAATTGCTGAAAACGAGTGATTTCTTCCTCTGCCACAATGTTGTCCTCTTTTAGTCATAGGTTATCCATTCTATTGTAGAGAAGTTTTTTTTTTTTTTGACAAAATATGTTCAAAGTCGTCTGCTGCAGAATGAGGAAAAGGGTTAAAAATCCTCCCATAATGGCATTAGAACCATAAACTTAGATTGAATGGATAAAATTTAACATTTCAATAGAACTAGAAGTTATTAATAAAAACTCTATGTAACTGTAATGTACTTTATATGATGCACTATGTCTTCCTTTTCTTCAAGTTCGCAAATGTCTTTAACCCTTTGACACATACAAAAAAACTGCAGCAGACAATGTTTAACCCTTTCAAAGCCCCATACGGCAATTCTGCAGCAGACGACTTTGAACATACTTTGACAAAAAATAGACAACCTCTATAATTGAATGGATAACCTATGACGAAAAGTAGAAAACATTGTGGCAAAAGGTGAAATTACACGTTTTGTGCAATTTCTTCTTTTGGCACTATGTTTTCAAAAGCTGTCTGCGGGAAAGGGTTAAATAAAGTTGATAATATTGTGGCAAAATGAGTCATTGCTCATTATGTTTTCAAATGTCGTGATGTGGATGCCTCTGCAGGTGGGAAAGGGTTAACATTTCTATAGAGTTAGATTCTATAAAAACATACTATATTTCACTGTTATGTAATTCATACAATGGACTTTTCCTCAAAGTTTGCAAATGTCATCTTCGAACCCTTTCCCACATACAACAAATATTCAGCTGACGAATTTGAAAACATTTTTAGTCAAACATATATGAACTCTCTATAAATGAAACAACACTTGTTCAATAAACTGTTTTAGCAAAAGCAATATCTCCTTTTGCCACAATGTTTTCAAAGGTATTCTACATCAAAAAGGGTTACGGGGGCGTCAATAGAATAATTAACTGGTGAATCATGTGGTAAAGTTTGAATGGACCATCAATAGAGCTAGGTATGTATATACCTATGCTGTATTTAACGCTTATTTACTTTGTATGGACTATTTATTTTTCTGGTAGGCCAAGTTGAATTCTTCAATATTATTTGTGACTGTTTAACTTCATATGGTAATTTTAGAGTCGTCTGCTTTGACAATGTAATTATCCCTTTCCTACATAGAACACATCTGTAGCAGACAACTTTGAAAACGTGAAGGAATAATAGAATATGTCTATAAATGTATATTTTATTATTGAACATTGTGGCAAAAGAATTGTTTTTTCAAAAGTCGTCTGCTGCAGATGCGTCAGAGATGTCTGTATGTGGGGGAAAGGGGTGACCATATATCGTCTCATGATTGCAAAACTATACTAACTTCCTACTGACCATATATTGAATTACTATAGATTAGCACTCATAAGGGCCGATATCTGAAAATGCACACATTTCTAACTGAAAAGTGTGCATATCATGAAACCTTTTCCCACATACAACAAATTGCAGCAGACGACTTTGAAAATATCTGGGCAAAAATATGAAAATAATATGTGAAAGGGTTAAGAACATTGTTACATATATATAGATGAATTTCTCATTGTGTCACAATGTTTTCAAACGTCATCTGCTGCCGAGGTGTCTTTGTGTGGGAACAGAGTCATCTTTTGACAATATGCTAGGTTTTAGGAAACAAAAGCTCAACTGTTTTATTTTTAAAAGTTTATAAACTCCGAAGAAATATAGAAAGGAAGGATAGAAAGGACTTTCTTGCCCAGTCTGTACAGCGTTGTTTCCTTATAGTGTAAATAATGCTTCCTTTGCGACAGTTGATGTTGTTGACACTTTCCCACACACATCAATTCTGCTGCAGACGACATTGAAATCATCTAGGCAAATGTATGCTACACATCTTTTCAAAATGCGTCTGCTACAGAGGCGCCACAAAGCGTCTATATACGGGCAAGGGTTAAGATGTTACAGATCTAGCTCATCGTTATATGCATCGATCCTTGCTATTAAAACAGCCTTTGATAGTAGCTATTTTGGAAACGTTTGAGAGGACAACACGCATATCATTTGTTCTTACAAGTTGAAAATTGTTGCAAAATTAATACCCTAGCTTATTTCTCCAAATTTTTATATTTTTCGCTAAGGTCAATCACGCTCAAAGGAAGGAAGAAAAGAATAGAAACGGTTATATATCAATTGATTCATGTATTACGATTGTAACTACATCTTGTGACAAAATGTAGTTACAACCGTATTGCACGACGCCCTCGACAGATACCTATGGAGAATGCACATACGAGCAAAGAGTTTAATAGAGATGTTTGAAAAGTTTGATCAATAACAATTATTCAGCCATTCAAACTTTCCCATTTCAATTTTCTTTATTGATATAAATGGAAGCTTCATCCGATAAAAATGGATCTTCTTACATCGGCGATTACTGAAGTCTCTGGCCAGCTTGTGTATGCATACGAACAAGTTTGTTGTGTGCCTTTAATACTCGGGTACAAATTAGATCCATAGAATAAACTGCTGACCAAAAAAGTAAATTTGTTATCATACTGGATTGTCGCCCATACAACTTCATGTGTCGCTTTTGATATGCAAGAAGACATATTTTCTTTTGACGAAGCTCGTGTATATATATATATATTAAAATCAATTTAGGTAAATTTCATTTATATACTAACTTCAGATAAGTCCCGTGTGTGATTTAAACAGATACAAATGGCGGAATCAATTTCTGTTAAAAATTCAGGAGGGCAGTTGACATGCAGCGTGTGTCAGGGTCGTTTCAATGAAATGGTGTTATCTTCTTGCTTCCATAGTTTTTGTTCGGACTGTTTACGGATTCAAGTTAACAAATATGGGAACGCGAACACATATGCGTGTCCTTTATGTAATGCTATGGTTACCCTTCCGGATGGTTTTCATGGAAACGACAAGCATCAGTATGACAAATGGAATAGTTTTTCAGAGTTAAATGTTGCTGATGCATTTTGTGAGATATGTGTCGATAGGAAGATCGCTGTCAATCGATGCTTGCAATGTGAAGAAAGCTTCTGCGAAGATTGTACTAATGCTCATCTCAGGATGAAATCTTCCCGTTACCATGGGCAACGAGTTGTTCCAATCAGAGGTCAAGGTCAGCAAGAACAGTATACGGACACAAAAGAAGGCACACGTTTTTGTCCACGTCACAGAAACGAAGAAATAATTGTTGTCTGCAAACAGTGTGGAGTGCTTCTTTGTATCGTCTGCAAGCTTACGGAACACCAGAACCACGTGACAAAACACATAACAGAGGATGCTGGGAATATACGCCAAAAACTTTCCGATCTGCTGCAAAATCAAATCGGATATTCAGAAAATCTACAGATGCAAATACGCTTATTGGAGAACAAGAAAACACTGTATCCTAGGGAACTTGACCAAGAACTAAGCAAAGTCCGTCTACAAGCTACAAAACTTCATAACGCAATAGAAAAAGAAACAAGTGATACGGAGAAAGAGCTTGTATCCCATTATGGCGAATACACAATGAAGTCGTCCAGAATGGGCGAACATTTCAAACAAGATTACGAAGAGTATGTCAATCTTGCAAGAGAAGCACAACGATTACTTGACTGTGAAAACGACGCATACGTGTCTAAAAATGGCGAGTTGGTTTATGAGAGGCTAAAACGAATGGAAAGTGAGAACTCCACGATGTCTGATATGGATCAGGGTAAACCAGACAAAAAGTTCCTCGCGGGCGATATTAATGAACGACAAATGTCTGATTTGATCGGAAGAATCAGTCTCGATAACAAAGGGAAGGTTGAGAGAATTTGGTCTTCAAACAGCTCTGTTTCCGACCATCAACGACATACGAGAAGGTCACCAGCTGCTGATAGTCGAAGTGCTTCTGCCTCCACTGTGTCATCTACTCGAGACAGAGACAATCCAGGTCCTCAATTACTGAATCAAATCTGGTTACCGTTTTCGGACAGTTTAGGTTATGTATGCGGTATATCTCCCGCGGGTAACCAGCAGGTGTGGGTGACATTGCTTGATCACAAGTACATCCTACTGGTGGACCAACATGGAATTGTGAAGATGAGGGTCGAGATTGGTGAATGCTGCGAGGGAGTTGCAAGCGATGGGGAGGGCGGGTGCTTTGTCACATGTCCGCAGAATAAATCGATCAAACGAGTGCAAAGGAGTGGAGAAGTAACGACCGTCATTGATGACTTGTTGCAGGATCCACATGGCGTGGCGTCGCTAGTTCACTACGATAAACGTCAATTCACAATGTTACAGGAACTTTACGTCTGCCTCACGGAGCCAAGGGGGTTGGGTATGATTAACTTTGAGATGAATAGCCAATCAAATCACGGCTGTGTATGCGCACTTTCGTTTTCCGGTTCCGATCTTGGGATATCTTTCCCAATACGATCACCAGTTCGCGTAGCTGTTAGTTCAGATACAAAGGCGCTCGGGATCGTTGATCATGCTAATGGCTGTGTTATGATAACAGATAAAACTGGCCAGTTTGTTCAAGCTTTATATAGTGGGCCGGACAATGGGAGTGACTTTCAGCCTCTTGGGGTGTGTTTTGATGGAAGTGGGTGTGCTATATTTGCCGATTGGCAGGCTGGTAAAATATGTCAGATGACTCCTGATGGAAGCCATGTAAATGATCTGATTGTTAACTTAGATGGGCCCCAATCGGTTGCTGTAAGTGATGGCAATCTGCTTTGGGTCGGGACTAAACTGGGTAAGATTCATGTGTATAAACTGAGTTAGTCTAGATTTCCTTCCCCTATTACTATGTCATTTAGTAATATCAGAACGCGAGGGACCAGACTTTAACTGTGGGTTAGAATACAAATATTGAATGGATTATTTAAGTTGGCAGGGCGGGGCAAATTATGGAGTTTCGGTAATGGTGGTTTATACGTAGACACGCGGTAACTCGTAACATATTGACCCAGCGCACGGGAAAAGGTACAACTTGGCTTTTGTTAACAGCATAGACCCAGATCAGCCTGAAAATGTAAACGTTTTTTTCATCAGAATCCACGCATTTTGAATCTTTTAACAAGCTGATATCTCAAGGAATCAGCTATCGATAGTGGTTGATATAAGTTGAAAGTTAGTTTCGCAATCAATGTTAAATAAAATATGTCGTAAACACCTTCCGATGTTTTGAGGAAAAAATTGATGGTCTTTATTCCTCGTAACACCGCTATCGGGCACCTTATTGTACAAAAAACGATTGGCAGACATTGGTGTTTCGCTCAAATTTCAATAGTGGAATCATCGGGAATAAAAATTAACTGGCAAGTCTGCGTTGAAAGCCCATGTTTGCCTAGATGTTTTCTCTTCGTAAAGTTTCGTATAATCTTTTATTATTGGGGTTTTAAGTTGTTTCAACATTATTTCAGTTATATTACGACAACACTTCCCTTATTCATGATCCCTGTGTATACAATCCAGTACTAGGTTATGAAATGTGCCTTGCCCCACCATGGACGACTCGACTGGGAATCGAACGCGGAACGCCCTGTTCCAAATCTCTGACGCTAAACAATCGGCTACAGCGGATTCCTATTCTGTACGATCTGGGTTGGTCATAACATTCAGTATCATTTGGCCCGTCCGTGTTACACCGGTCGACCGCAGAGTGATCCAGATTTGAAATGCTCATAATATTTCTAACTTAAGCATGTTAGAAGCTTGTGTCAACCCATGTATATTTCTGTTAAAGATGCTGAAGTTCAGATAGGGATTGAAATTTTGAAACTTCTGCAAATATTGCTAATAGTGACAATAAAGTAAGTAATACATAGTTTAAATCTATTTTGGCAGTAAATGTTGAGAAACAGTCAATAGAAAGTCATGAAAATGTACAAAAGTTGGCTTTAGAATTGAGTGAAATTATTGCTCTTACTTTTCCAGAATTATGATTCTAATATTTTATCCAGTTATAAAACTTTGACTCGGCTATCTTTAATCTGGTTCAGCAACTTTAAGACTACTCGATGAACAGGCTGATCTGAACCCACACTGTTCACAAACGCTAACGTGTACATTTGTTTCGCTTGGACTAGCTCAGTTGCACATAGAAGTGTGTGAACAACGTAACCCTGTCCCCAGGGGTGTAGCTCCCTTAAGGTACTGTAGGCACGTGCCTACACATTTTTTCTCAAAATGCATCTGCGTAATGTTCGACCAGATTAGCCTGCGCAGACTGATCCGGCCGACACGTTCCGTCTTAGGGGGATAGATGTATAGAGTAGTGATTCCTGAAACAGAAAATCCACAGGAGGCAAAACGCGTCTATTCTGATAAGCCTGCGCGGCATGCTTAGGCTGAGCCGGTTCCATATTTTGGAGTCCACAATGTTGGTTTTCTCGCGGGACGGCTCAATTATGGTTTATTACCAGACAAAATTGAACTTACTCTCTGAATGCGCAGACTGGTCCGGCCGACACATTCCGTGTTAGGGGAATAGATGTATAGAGTAGTGATTCCTGGAACAGAAAATCTACAAGAGGCGAAAAGTGTCTATCCGGGTACGCCTCTGTGGCATGATTATGCTGAGCCTGGTCGATACTTTACACTGTTCATTTTCTTACGAGATGGCCTACACATTGATTATTGCCAAGCTACGCCCCTGGTCCCGCATGCAACAAATTTGCAGAACACGACTTTGAAAACACATCTAGATACATTCAATGAAAATCTCGATGAAAGTATAATTATTTAATAGAGTTGTAAATATTGTACCAAATATAGAATTAGCTCATCATGATCGATTTCTCCTTTTGCCAGAATGTTTCTTGCAGTGGCGTCTCTATGTGAGAATAACTTTTGGTGTTGAGCATACTGGTAATTAAATAGTGCGTATTTGTGTGTCCTTTTTTCAAATGGAGAAATAACATTTTAAGAACTTGCCCCTGTAATCAAGAATAAAATGTTAAGTTGGGCAACAAACAGTATAGAAATGGCACGGATGTGCCTGCTGACCGAGGGTCCAATTCCACCAACCTTACGTATCGCGCAGTAATACTTAAATGTTATCGCTCAGCAATACTTAAATGTTATCGCGCAGTAATACTTAAATGTTATCGCGCAGTAATACTTAAATGTTATCGCTCAGTAATACTTAAATGCATGTCATCATTTTTGTTTCCCTAATAAAAAAAAATGTCAAAAGAGTTCCGTTTCTTATCACGTATCGTTTGGAAGCAATTCAACCAAGGTATTTACTTAAAATACATTCCACCATTAATGTTCTACAAACAACATGTATTAGGGCAAGCAAAAAGGATGAAATATGCTTTTTAGTATTTTAACAGTATTACAACCAGGATACACATGTTTAGCAGACAACATGTTAGAACATTGATCAGCTTTTTCTCCTTTCGCCACAATGTTCGACTCTTTTCAATATTAAAGCTCTCGTTTATAGATATTTTCCGTGTATGTTTTCAGTCTTCTGTAGAATTGTGTAAAAAACAATAGGCCCTGAATCGATGCTTAACTAGTGCTCGAAGAAAATATGTGTGTGCCGCCTATAAATAGTTCAGTAAGTGCCACGGACCGAGAAGATATCACTACGAGTCTCCCTGCCAAAACATATTTGTTTATCAAGTTTGACGAGTATTCATAATCCCTGGGTAAATAAACCAGTACAAGGCTAGGAAATGTGCCTTACAAAAGGTCACAACGACGCCCCTGAGGATCGAACCGCGACTCCCGTCGCTAATGACTCAGCCGATTCCTGTTTGAAGATTAATGCTAGTCCAAATAAAATATAACTAATATGGGAAGAAGAGGACTTTCTTTTTATAAGTAATTCATCACAATGTTTTCTAGTCGTCTGCATGTGGTTAAGGGTTTAATATTTGGTAAATTGGAAGTAGAATTTTCTAAAATAAAAACATTGTGGAAAAAGGAGGTATTACGCCTCTCTGCAAAGGCCTCAAATGTAGTCTGCATCAGAGAGCCCTTTCCCACATAGAGACGCCTCTGCAACAGACGAATTTCGAGCAATTTCTCCTTTTGCCACAATGTTTTCAACTTTTTTCATTGATTGTACCTTTATTTATGAAGATCTCCCATTTGTTTTTGCAAATATGTTTTCAAAATCGTCTGCTGCAATTTTTTGTATATGGGAAAGGGTTAAAACAGGACTGAACACAATTAACACATCTCTTTGAGGGGTCAAAAGACAAATATATTTTTTACTTTATTAGCACATTAAAAACAGCACTGAAAACAAAACTTAAAGAATGTTGAACAAAGAAATCCACTGAAATCATATTTCTTGTTATTTTATATCTTTCCAACTTTAGCAGTGCACAATATGTTGAAACATTCACATAGTAGAACAAGAAGTCAAATGTTTCAATATATTCTGTACGGATATAGTGTATGGAACAATTCGTTCAAAAGATTCATGACAATCACTCAGGTATACTCTGCAACAGATGATAACCTACTGACAGATTTTTTTAAAACCGATTTCTTTCTCCTGTAAAGTCTATATTTTGAAGAATATAAAAATAGCTGATAAGTATTCCAGGCAATACAGATTAGGGCTTTGATACCTTGACCTTCAAACAAAAATAAAAATTTAATGACATGCATAATCTGAATGAATGAATGAATGTAGTGTTTTATGGTGCATAATCTGATAATTGCCTCTTATTCATTCTTGAACTTATCACTTAAACCTTTTGAATAATCATTATAAATGAGCCGAGAAAACCAGCATTATGGCATCTGTGTTATGTATCGACCAGATCAGCCTGCGCTGTCTGGGTAGACTGATCCGGGCCGAAACATTCCGTATTAGGGGGATAGATGTATAGAGCAGTGATTCCTGTAACAGAAAATCAACAGGAGGCGAAAAGTGTATATCCGAGTAAGCCTGCGCAGTATGCTTAGGTGGATTCGGGTCGATACTTTACGCAGAGTCCACAATGTTGGTTTTCTTGCGGGACGGCTCAAATCTAGGTTTATTTAACAGAGAGATTAAATTTCATTTTCAACATTATTTAATTCACATCATGTTTACGAAAAACACTTATTCTGTATAAATCATGATCCCTGGGTAAACAAACCAGTACTTAACTGGGAAATGTACCTTGCCCAAGGGTACTCCATCATGACCACTGCAAGCTGGGATTAAATAAGATATGCCCAGTTTAAGCTCCCCCATGCTGACTTCTTTGACAGACAGCGGATGAACCCAAAGTCCCTTCCGGTGAAACCAGTAGGGTACTAACATGCATAGCAGGATTGGAAATGTGGTTGGCATTCCTGATCTAAAACCTAGTATAAATATCACAAAATGTGTGGAGAGAGACTTTCAATTTGAAATAAATTTGTTCACATAAAATGACGACATCATCATAAATGTTGTAATGACATCATCATTTTCAGTGCACTATCACAATATTCAACATCAGTCAGCTATGCTTGTTATTATTATGTGCATTGTGTTTGGAATGCTGAATTAATGTTTTTTCAAATTGTTCTAACAGATTAACGAGCACTTTTTTCTTAAACCGCGAAGCTTCGTGTATAATGTCCACAATGAAGGCACGTTTGGTTTTGTAGCTGCCCTGAATTTTGTTCATGTGGGAAAATAAATCATCATATCCTGAAAATAAAGAAATACATCAATTACGAGTTTGAAACATTCCTAGTCTGAAAAATGATATTTCATATATTACAGATTCCTAGTTGAGGTGGAGTAGAATGGCCTATGCTCACTAATGTATCATTTTACCCAGACCAACTAACAGGCGCTTTTGCAGCAGACTACATTTTTCAAAACATTGTGGTAAAAGGAGAAATTTGCTCATAATTAGCTGTTTTTCCTTTTGCCACAATGTTTTCAACTTTATTTGATAATTGTTTGTCAACAAATCAGCAGCAGACGACTTTGAAAACATTCAGACAAAAACGTCGGAAATCTTGTTAAATGAGCATATTGTTATTGAAGTTATAAACTTTGCTCATTTTGTTACAATGTCTTAGAAAGTCCCCTGCTGCATAAAGCCATGTGCATCTAAATGTGTCTGCAGGTAGAAAAAGAGTTAATGAATGACTGTCGTCTTATTATTCTTATTCCACCCCATAAATCATGCGGGGAAAACATTTATTCATCGTAATTTTGATCATGATGTTAAAGAAGTAGGGTACTTTCCATTTAAAAGGATGTGATATTAACCCTTTTCCATATGCAAACAATTCTGTAGCAGAAGACTGAACATACTTTGTCAAAAAATAGAAAATCTTCACAATTGAATGCATAACCTATGACTATAAGTGGAAAACATTGTTGCAAAAGGAGAAATTGCTTGTTTGGAGCAATTTCTTCATTTGTCTCTATGTTTTCAAAAAGCTGTCTGCTGCAGAGGCGTCAGAAAGCGTCTATATGAGGGAAAGGGCTTACCCTTTTCTTTCTACAGACAATTTTTGCAAAACATTGTGGAAGTTCGCACCATGACTAATTCCTTGTTTTGCCACAATGTTTTCAACTGTAATTCAATACGTACACTTTCATTTAAAAAGATTTTTCAGCGAGCCGTGAAGACTCAGTTGGTAGCGATGCGGGCTGTCAATCCAGGAGTTGCGAGTTTGAGCATCAGCTCAGCCAACATTCTTTCCGACGATTTTTAAAAGTCAATGTGACAAGCGTCATTTGACTTCCACATTTTTATTAATGTAAGTATAACAATTACATAGCCACAATGATTTTAAATGTCTTAGGCTGAAGGTATATCAAAATGAGATTGCAAGGAGAAAAGGGACAATATAAAACGATTAATTTAAACTTACGTTTTCCCGGCTTTCTTATTTCTTTGACGATCAACTGCCGCAACTTCACATTATGGTTAAACACTCTAAGTTCTTTGATTGGATCTATTGTTTCTGATGGAGCACTATTCATTGTAGGTGATTCACTGGGTTCACTTTTTGGGCTGATCCGCCCATTTTTAGTTTCTGTGACATGATTGGTCCATTGTTCGTCACTTTCTTGAACATAATTAACTTCAATTGGTTCTTCTTTTATCACAAGTTCTTGCATTTCTGTAGAATAAAATGTTTTTAGCTAACAGAGAACTAGATAAAGAAGAGTTAACCCTTTCCCACATTTAACTAATCTGCAGCAAACGACTTTGAAAATATTTAGTAACAAAAAAAGACTGTATAAATGGAAGAGTATCTACAATATTTAGAATAACCCATGTTATGTAGAACACTGAATAAATCCATTATCTTTGGAACAGATACTTTAAAAGCAGTTAACTGTTTTCACCAGCAATCTAAATAAACAAGAACATGACTGATTGGCCATCTTGTTCTTTAAGAAGGTTTGAATTTATTTATTCTTTATACATCAATTTCGAAACAAGCTTCCATTTTATATACCCTAAATTAAACTCTATGCCAGCTTCCCGGCATCATAACCAGTACCAATCCCCATTTATGTTAAGAGGGTCAGGTCACCCAAGAAACATTTCTGTGTAAATATTTTGAAATTCGACCAGTCCTATTGGGAGGGAATTTTCAGCCTAGAACCATGGTGGCCATGTTGTTCAAGAATCAAGACAACTTAACGATGCCAAATAAACATTTGATCAATGGATAAGAGAAGTTTATTGTGTATATAGATTTAACCCAAACAAATCTGCAACAGACAACATTGAATTTTGTTGGAGAAAAACATGAAAAATTTGTTAAAAAGGTAAATTTTAGAATAGAGTTGAAAACATTATGGTTAAAGGAGGAATTTATCATAATGAATAATTTCACATTTTGTCACAGCGTTATTATCCCTTTCCCTCATATAGACGCTTTCTGACGCCTCTGCAGCAGACAGCTTTTTGAAAACATACATGTAGTGACAAAAGAAGAAATTGCACAAAACGTGCAATTTCTTCTTTTGCCACAATGTTTTCCACTTTTAGTCATAGGT
>JAUELF010234185.1:0-23005 GCA_031471495.1 Clinocardium nuttallii
GTTTTATGGCGCATCGACAGCTAAGGTCATTTAGCGCAATTAAATTTAATTATTCATGATCCCTGGGTAAACAAACCTAGGCTAGAAAAGGTGCCTTGCCCTAGGGCACTCCACCATGACCGAATTGCCGCGAGAAACCGAGGTAGAAGGCATAGGACACAAATTAAAGGGAAAAACAAATGAAGCACTGAAACAAATAAAAGAAGAAATATATGAAGAATTAACATTTTATCTTAATAAAAGGTTGATATGAGAACTAAAGATCAGGATGATAGGAAAGGAAACAAGAAATCAACATTTAATGATAAACAATCTAAGAGAAGCCATTAGTGATAGCCCAGAAATCAGAAAAAAAACAGTTATTCAACTTATGACAGAATTAAGCTCTTCTCTAGGGTAGGAAATCATTATAAAGACTGGATTCAGATTAGGCAATAGAGCACGTGATAAAACCAGGCCTTACCAAATAATTTTAGAAAGCAAGAAAGACATAAGAAACCTCCTAATAGAAACAAAAAAGATCAGATCAAAAGCCCCACAACACCCCAAACATGTAATACTATCTGCTGAATACACCCCACGACATTGGGAAGAAAGGACAGAACTAATGCAATATATATAAATATAGCAAGGTTAACCAACAAAAATGCCAAAATAAGAGACGGAAAAATAATGTTTAGTGATACACATAAAGAAGAGACAAAAAATAATGAAAAGACAGACATTGTTAACATAAACAGTGCATCCTCAACGAGGAAAACATAAGCAGACCCCAGTCCAATAAAAAACAAATGTAAACACAAATTTATTAAGTGAGACTGTGGCAAAGTACATGGACTCAACATTGTTAAGCATAGATGCCACTGTTGTGGAAGGCATAACATCTGACATTATCATAGGATAACTTACTTCACCAGACGTTAACAGAGCATAGGATGACAGTTGTATCTTTAAAGAATGTACATATACAGAAAAATGTAAATAATAACAATGTAACTAGTGATATGAACAATCTTAAAATAATCTACACCAATATAGATACACTTACCAACAAGTTAACCGAACTCAAAATGGTAGATGATGAAAAAGACCCCGACGTTGTGGCAGTAACAGAAACATATCCAAAAACAAAACTATTTGAACTTGACATCTCAACTCTTTCAGCACCAAGGGCTATCAAACGTATATGAATCAGGAGGACTCCTGTAGAGGAGTAATCATATATATATATCAAATATAATATCAATAGTTCACATGTGGAATTTAAAAGAGACAAAATCGAATTAAATTGGACAAAAATAAAATTAACCAACCAAGACAACATGCTTATAAAATAGGGTGTATATATCCTTATAAGTCATAATTCTTCAAACAATTCAGTTTTAGAGCTTGGTAACCTACTCGAAGAGGCTTGTTCATATGACTGCCCCAACCTGTGTAAAATGGGAGATTTTAACTTCAAAGAAATTAACTGGGATAAAGGCGATACCAATAAAAATGAAACCCACCCATCAAATATATTTTTAAAACTGATCAGAGACAATTTCTTGACACAACATGTCAAACAAGCTACTCGATACAGAGACAATAACACACCATCACTACTAGACCTAAAACTAACAAACGAAGAATACATTTAATGCGAAATAACCCATTTACCAGGTCTAGGAAAAAGCGGCCATTAGATTCTAGAGATAACATTATGATGCTGTACAACAAGGGTGAAGACATTAACAAAAAAGAGAAATTATTTTTATGGCAACGATATTAAAATTGGTGAAGATATTTCATCAACAGACCTCAGTGCTTGATGGAATTATTCATAAATCACGGGACTCCTTAGTCGATAAGATAAACAAATTCGTGGATGATCGCATATACCAGTGTGCAAGGAAAATTAAAGATAAAGTAATAAACTTTTGTTATATAAACCAGGGACGTAGATTATTTACGTCCCTGGAGTAATCAAAGAAAAATTGAACAAAAAGCATAGAACATGGAAAAAATATATTCACTGCAAATCTGCAAGGAACAAAGCAACAGAAGCAATACAATTAGCACAATACAACTACGAACAAGAACTACAGTTTCAACTATTGGAAATCTACATGACATCGATGGTAACATTATAGACAATGACCGAGAACGAGCCAATATTTTCAACCTCAAAAGTAATCAAAGAGCTCAACCGCAACAAATCCCCGGGACCTGATGGAATACATCCGAAACTCATAGTAGAATGTATACAAAGACCAACTGTTAATACCACTAATGCATGTCCTTAAAAAGTCAATGAACAACGGGGAAATATCCAAACAATAGAAAAAAGCAAATGTCACACCTATCTACACATCTGGAAATAAATCCAAACCTGAAAACTATAGACCAATGAAGTATAAGCTCCATTTGCTCAAATATAATGCAAAACATTGTCAAAAACAACATTACAGAGCATATGATTAAAAACGATATATTATTAATACACTAATTTGGGTTTATGAAAGGGAAAGCATGCCCACTACAACTACTAGAGGCACAAGAAGAGTTGACAGACGCCCTCGTCAACGGAAACGAATTAGACATTATATTCTACGACTTTATGAAGGCATTCGATACCCTACCACACAATGAACTTCTTCAAAAGATAGAAGACTATGGTATCAAAGGAAAACTTCTCGCTTGGATAAAAGACTTTCTATCGAATAGAACACAAGAATTGGTCATCAATACTGTACACTCAAATGAAGTACTAGTTCTCAGCAGGGTACACACAGGGAGTGTGCTGGGACCAAATTTGTTCCTAAATTTCATCAAAGACCTCCCTGAGGTCGCAGAAACAATCATAAAACTATTTGTAAATGACACAAAAATATACAATATTATCAACTGTCAAGAGGACCATGAGCTTCTCCAAGGAACTACATACCAATTTAGTGACTGGTCACATGCATGGGACCTCGAATTCAACTAAAAAAATGCAAAAGACTTCACATAGGAAACAACTTACAAATAGGAGACAATTTTCTGAAAGGCATGGATCTAAACAGAGAAGTAATTACACATGTAGAGGTAGCGAAAGATCTGGGAGTTATTGTATATAGAAATCTAAAATTTTACTCACATATCACATCTTAAATTAGAATTGCAAATCGAAACCTTGGAATAATCTTCAGAACCTTCATATACATGGAAACAACTATATTCCTACATCTATACCAATCGTTAAGTCAGACCCCATCTTGCGTATGCGAGTACGGTATGGTCACCATATCTAAGAAAACACCAGATTGCCATCAAAATGTTCAAATACGAGCAACAAAACTACTATCAAATAATACAATTCCTTCCCTATCAATAGACTAAAACATCTAGGAATCCCATCATTAGAATACAGAAGACTAAGAGCAGACATGTTACAAGTCTTCAAAATACTCAACACGATCTAACTTCAAAAGAGGACACACACATCTCCATTGTGATGCCGGTTATCATTGTTTTGCTTTTTGTTATATTACCCAAAGAAACCCATCCCATGGCGATGCAATTCATTTATTTAATTTTTTATAAATAAAATTTAGAAAATTAATACGCGGATTAATATCGAGTCGGTTTCCAGTCCTGTTTATCTCACAAGTACTGAAACAGCATGCGTTTCAGGAAGCTGTGGCTATTGGTGAATCCGTCGGCATAGTACCTACTATACCGGTTTAGGTAGCCGACAGACACACTGTAACAACAACCCCGATGATACCCCGGAATAATATTATAAGCCTGTTATATCCCATTCTTGGTTCATGTGCTCCAAGAATTCATCAAAAGATTTACCTCTCTTCAGCAGAGGGCTATTACGATATTATTACTGCCCGCTAGTTGATATAGCACTTAACGACCAGTCGGTAAACTTTATCAGTGAGGACCTGCCATCGGACGATACCCTCCAGGTGTACATCGAGTGCTGGAGGAATACATGGGGTGGTGTATCACCCTTATCTTACATATCAGTCAACCATTGACGACTTGATTAAGGAATGTGATCTGAATGTCCATACAATTCGTTGGATAGCGATCACATTTTTGGTGACAAGTTGCGAGTTCGAAGTAAGTATTTCAACAATTGGCCTCGTGAAGTCTGACTACAAATCATCAATGGCGAAGAAAATGCTTACAGGAATGTGCCTTATATCTGCACATTGATATATGGATATCAACCTTTATGTTTTCAAAAGTCTTCTGTTGCAGATTTATATTGTTTTCAAAAGCATATTTATGAATTAAAAATTTAGCCTACCTAGTATCACTTTGACCCAGTCACAATTACCTTGCGATGGGTTTGCGAGTAGTTTATTGCGGATTTTAAGCATTTGCGGCCGAAACACTTCGGGACTCCTTGCGGTTATCGAGTAACTTTTAACTTGGACTTTAAACCTCATCGGAAACTGATCGCACATTAATCGGCTGATGCCTAGTTGATGTCCGGCCGGTCATTACACATATCGTGCGCGCGCCGGCCCAAAGTTTGTGGACTACCTATACAATACAGACGCCACTCAGAGCCCGACCGGAAATATGGCAGACATTGACTAGGGACAGACTGGCCTCTGGCCGACCTACCACTGTGACTCACAGATTATAAAAAGCCGGCTCATCGCATAATTCATCAGATCATCCAGTCGCGCTTCACCACAATATGCCATATGAAATATGGGAAGACTGAAGGAGATAGAGAGTACAGCACCCACAAGAGAGGGGGAGTGGCAGTGAAGTGAATGAGGCCATGTGTCTCCACCAATGCACCAATAACTATGTTGTAGCGGTAGCCTAGGGCCACCCGATCGCGCTGTGAAGGTGCCCGCAAGCAATGTGGAGGTATCAACGGCATTCTCGTAAGAATGTGTGTCTTAATGATATCTAAGTCAAGTTCGAATATGGGTCATATTTGGTCGGAAACTAGATCACTAGGCCAAATTGAAGGTAAACAGTCTGGAGGATTTTTTTTAATTTGAGCATGTTACAACTTTATCAGAATGACTGAATTGATATTATATAGGCCAAGTTCGAATATTGGTCATGTCTGTTTAAAACACTGTCACTAGACCAACTTGAAAGAAAATATCGCTAGCATTTCTGCTTCAACAGTTTAAAATTAGGTCAGCCTGTTGATCTTAATATCTAGGCCAAATTCGAATATGGTTCATGTCGGGTCAAACACTAGGTCACTAGGCCAAATTGAACGAAAATCTTGTTAACACTCTAGATGCCGCATTTTTTATCTTCAGCAGCTTGGAATTGTGTCTGGATTTTATTTAGGTCAAGTTAGACTAGTGGGCATATTAGGTCGAAACTAGGTCACTACGCCAAATTTAAAGCGTAATCTTGTTAACGCTCTGGATGCTGAATTTTTAACTTGAGCATGTTAAAACTGTTTCAGAATGTTTGTCTTAATGTTATGTAGGCCAATTTAAACTATTGGTCTTGTCTGTTAAAAAACTAGGCCACAAAGCCAAATTGAAGGAAAATCTTGTCAACACTTTAGAAGCCACATTTTTTAATTTGGTCAGTAGGTTAATCTTAATGATATCTAGGTCAAGTTCGAATATGGGAAATGCTTGGTTAAAAACTACGTCAAATTGAAGAAAAATCTTGTAAATACTCTTGAAGACGCATTCCTTGCTTCAACAGCTTGCAACTTTGTCAGTATGTTTGTATTGATAATATCTAGTCCATTTTAAAAAATGGGTCTTATCAGGTAAAAAGAAATAGGTCACTAGCCCAAATGAAGGAAAATCTTGATAACACTCTGGAGGTTGCATTTTGAATCTTTGTCAGAATAATTGTCTTGATGAGTGTTGTATTGTTCAGACATCTTCTCACACAGTCTAGTGCATGGTTTAGAGAATTATTTCTACTTGATGGAAGTTGATTTAACATTGACATATTTCTCGATATAATAAGGCAGAAATTCAAAATATTCTGCTTAAACCTGCTGTCAAATTTTCCTTTGATTCTTCAAGTCTTAAATGTGTATACTTGTGAGCTCTTGCACTCCGGTGAGCGATGTAGTCCTCCCCCCCCCCCCCCCCCCCCCCCCAGGCCGACAGCACTTTCAGTGCTTTGAATAACATTTGCTTCTGTCACAAATCTTGTCTCCCCATAACTTTTGAACCGCTTGCAGGATTTTGAAATAAACTGAAATATGGCCAATATATTCAGACTACGTGCTACAACCATGTTGGTTTAAGGTCAAGGTCGCAATTAGAGGTCAAATGTCATATATCGTTAATTCGTAACCACTCTAGAGCTTTTGAACTGATTGAACAGGATTTTGAAATAAATCGCTAAAATGTTCACCATTTATACTGAAGCGAAGTTCAGAGCACATCGAGGGTTTGGCATGAACGGTTGTAACTTAAACTGGTATTTTTTTTACCTAGGTTAATCACCTCGCCATATAGCCTTTATAATCATTAAATCTTGGCAACAAAGGAAATTTGCATTGTTTACACAAAGGGGTCAAAATTGCCCCTAAACCAGGGTTTTCAAGCCCTCGACATGTTACTTCCACCTTGTTTCAAGGTAAAGGTCGAAATTAGAGGTCAAAGGGGTCACATTACTATATCATGTGCCGCTCAATAACGTTTGAAGTGTTTAATATGTTTTGAAATAATTGTCCACAAATGTTTACCATACTGAGACGATGTGTGCACATGTAACAACCACTTTAGTTCAAGGTCAAGGTCGAAATTAAAGGTCAAAGTACGTCTTATGACTATATTTCGTGTCTGCTCCATAAAAATTTAACAGATTAAAGGACTTTAAAATAACTCACCACAAATGTTAAATATACTGACACGATGTGCATGTAACAATCACTTTCGTTCAAGGTCAATGTCGCAGTTAGAGGTCAAAGATCATATAACTATAGTTTGTGTCCACTCAAATAGTTTGAACAACTTGAAGGATTTTGCAATGAATTGCTACAAATGTTAACAAGACTGAGACGATGGGCAAGATCACATGTTACAGCCACTTTAGTTCAATGTCAAGGTCGAAATAGGCGGTCAAAGGTCATAAGACTATACTTTGTGTCGGCTCAATAATGTTTGAACCACTTGGACGGTTTTAAAATAACTCACCACAAAAGTTCACTTTACTGGTGTGCAGAGCGCATGTAACAACCAACCACTTGGTTCAATGTCAAGGTTATAATTAGAGGTCTTACGTGGTATGACTTACATGTTGTATCCTCTCCATATTTTTCCACTAGAGAATCAGGATTTTGAAATAAATTGCCACCAATTGTCACTATACTGAAACGATGCGCAGAGCACATGTAACCACTTTGGTTCAAGGTCATGGTTTCAATTAGAGGCCAAATGTCATATACTACATACGTGTCACTCAATAACATTTGAACTACTTGAAGGATTTGGAAACTCCATTCTTATGAAAATACTTGTCTGATTTGTTCCTTCAGTGACCCTCTTCATAATCCTTTTAAGCCATATTGATTGTTTGAGAGACATGGTTAGCAGGCGGCATAAGAAAGGCGTAAATTGATTGTTTTTACTTTTAGCTTCAAATGACATCTCATCCTAATCCACTGCCGAGCCTTGGTAGCTCAGTCGGTAGCGACCCGGGCTGTCAATCCACGCATCCCAGCTCGGCCAACATTATTTCCGACGTTTGACGAAAGTAACTGTGACTTTGTATCATTTTTCTTTCACCAATGGGCTAACAGCCAGATGCTTGGAAAGTATGTTGTGTGGAGGACTGGTGTGAGAAAATCAGGAAACATATGAGTAGGTGAACTGGCCGCATGAAAAATGATTAAAAACGGCGTTAAACCACAAATATTCAATCCTAATCCACTGGGAAAATTTCAGCATAACTCTACAGGTGGTCATCTTTCAAGTTTGTTCAAAGATATAAATTCTAAACAAAACAGTTACTGTTGTTGGTGCGGCAGCAGTAAGTTAAGTGCACGTACCAGACCAGATTTTGGTACAACCTGAGGTGGCAAATTCTGGTAAGGTTTTTTGAAAGGAACTATACCTGTAGGTAATATTTCAACATGATAGCCATTCCCAAGTGGTAGCTTAGTCACAGTTATCATCCTTCAAAGACGATAACCCTTTTTCCAGATAATGAAAAAAACGTGTTTCTTGCCACCTACCCTAGTCACCAAAATTTACTCAAATGACAAGTTTAATTGTGCCAGATATAAGCATAGCAATGTACTCCATCATTATTGAGGCAAACGTGTTAATTAATGTCATAATTGTCCTAGAAAAGGCATGTTTGGGTGTAAAATTGTCCAAAAACAAGTCTGTTTTGAAATTATGAACATGGATTGTTCCGCAGACTGTAGTCTGAGACTGTGTACAATGTGGACGATATATAGTATGTTCCTCATGCTACCTGGCCTCTGTTGATCTGAAACGAAGTATCAACTATATGGTCTCAGCTAAAACTGCCTTTGGTATGTGGTTTCAACTGTATGTAACGGTGTTGAACCTATCTGTTCAGCGTATGGGAATCTGGAACGGTGTTGAACCGTCTCTTCCAAACCAACTCTAACTCACAACCTGTGTGAAATAACCTAGTGCTAAACCGATGCCGAACCACGGATGTAGATTCGAGCTGCTCAACCGATGTAGGATGTTTCAGCTAATACTGCTCTGCTAGAGTTGTCTTTATATGTCTTATAGACGTTAAAATCATCCATAGAGAAATCGCAGTATTTCGTGTAAAACAATAGCGTGGCGGCTCCTCTTTTTTCGATCAAGGTACTCTGTTTCCTTTTTCGCAGCATACTCTCTTAGCTCCGAACCTTCCAGACCCAAGCTTTTATTAGCTTTTATCCACTTTGCGAAGTCCATAGCTATATACCGATGCTGGTGTATGTTGTAATCTCAGTTTGTATGAACCAACTGAAACAATCCCGGACGATGTATCTGTTTCCTCTGTCCTAAACGGGCGCAATCGGGCCGATGAGATCAACATCTACACGATGAAACGGAGTGTCTATAAAGGGCATTTTTTCCAAATGCCCTTTCGTTACAAAAACAAAACCTTGTCACATCGCCTGTGATGCCTGACCAATGAAAACTGTAGTAATTATGTCAGAGGTTTTCTTTGACCACAGATGCCCTACATCTATGGACTCATGCGCTAGTTCCATAACTCTACGCCTATGTTGTTTTGGAACAACAATCTGTTTTATCGTCGTAGTGATGAACCCCGTTTTCGCTCAAACACTGTATACAGAACATCCCTTATATATAGGTGAATTTATTTCCACCCTTGGTCGCAAACTCGTTGTTGTTCCGGGCGCGTTCCAAGAGTTTCGACAACGAATCATCTTCCTTCTGGGCCAGCTTGAGCTAATCAACATTGATTTCTTGACTATCTCGCAGTTTCGAAACGTTTAATGGCCACAGAGGCTTCTCTTGCTTCTTAGTCTGGGCCCTAGTTAACAGTCTTGTACCATACTCGACTTCGTCTTAAGTCGATTTCATGACTTATCCGGGCTATCTACAACACCGGGGATATTTCCAATCACCAGATCGAATATCAGTGACTTTGGAGCCATAACTCGTATGTCGCCCCTATTGTATGGTGTATCAATGAATACTCTTACGGTTCAGACGACCTTTGCCTCGCCATCTATAGTGATCACCAACTACTTCTTATAGGCTAACAGTTGATCATCTCGAACACGATTTCGTATAACTGCGGCCAGTTCGCAGCCGGTATCTCTCAAAACCTTCACGTGTTAATCACCGACAAATCCATGTTCCAACCTAAGGTTCCGTGCGCCTTCCATATTTTCTATTGTGACCGAATCACCATTGGCAAGCTTCAACGTACCGTCCTCCATGTTCTGTTTGAATGGCGGTCGTTTATAGGGCATGGTCACACATGTAACTGACAACTTCTTATCACCTCTTTTGGCTTCGGCTGGAAGCGTTTATTAAGTTCTTTCCAAGCGGACATTTCTTAGCTAAGTGACTTTCGCTATTACAAACGAAACAACATCTTGTCTGTTTGTCAGTGTTAGAGTATTAACATTGTGTGTCCTAGATGCCGGCACGCTGCTTCCACGGGCCTCTACAAACTGCTCAGCTAGTGTCGTAACTTCTTCCATTGCTTTTGGCACCATCTCTCTCAAAAACAAGGCAAGTTCTGACAAATATGTGTTCATTAACTGTTCTTGCAAATACAAATCGTTCAAACCACCAAATGGTCAGCTTTAGCCAGAGCTATATCCATCTCTGAAAGTATCTTGTCATTATTGCAATAAACTGAAAAACAAGTTCGCCTTTGTCCGGCCTGCTAGTTTGGAATTAGTGCCCTAACCCTTCTTCGATCAACTGATATCGTTTCAGCACAGCTGTCTTCAAAGCCTTATAGTCATGAGCTACATCTAGCGACATGCTGGTGTATGCTTCCAGCCCACTGCTTGTTTTAAGTGAGCTCAAACTAATAGCCCTTGTCGTTTGGTCCCATCTTTGACTAGTTGCTAAATGCTCTATATAACAACCCATGTTGTCTTTTCATTCTCCAAACTTTGGTAGTTTGGCCTAGGAGACGATGAACTTATATGCTCCAACATTGGTTTTGAGACTTCGGATGGCCCCATCTCTGACCTTAGAGTCAATATCTCAAAATCACGAGCCCTAATTTCGAGTTGAAACGTACGTCGTTTGTTCTCTTCGTCGATCTCAAACGGGCGTCGCTTGTTCTCATCATCGTGTTGCTGCTCAGCCCAACGCTGATCACGCGCTTTGGTCCTTTCTTCTCCGAAAAAAAGAAATACAAGTATGTGATAACTAACCATGGATCATGACTTCTTTGTGTAATTATGTCCTGTAAAGTCTCTACGGTGTTGCATCAATTAATTGCATTGAAACAAATATTATGGTTCATAATAAATTGTATTTTCTTCATGAGCTTGTCCAAATTATTCGGTGTGAGTGTTGGTCATCTGTCAGGCTCTCAAGGGGAATGCAGAATTTATATTTTTATATCTGCCTTTGAAGATGTAGCCACTTTAAAGTTCAATGCATAAGAGTTGTGATATCTGCCTCCATTTAAGGAAGTAAACAAGAGGGCCATGATGACCCTAGTTCGTTCACCTGAATTATACAATGTACTGAGATGCAAAACAAATCAAGACAATTATTCTGAATGCAACCTCCAGTGTTAACAAGATTTTCCTTCATTTGGCCTAGTGATCTATATGTTTTTGTTATTCCAACATTTTCCTTCATTTGGCCAAGTGATCTATATGTTTTTGTTATTCCAACATGGACTATATATCATCAAGACAACATTCTGACAAAGTTTCAACTTACTCAAAGTTAAAATGCGGCCTCCTTTAATGACCTAGTTGCTAACCAAATATGACGCACTATAACCCATATTCAAACATGACCTAGACATAATTAAGACAAACATTCTGACAAAATTTCAAGCTGCTGAAGCAATAAATGTGGCCTCTAGAGAGTTAACAAGATTTTACTTTAATTTGACCCATCATGACCCATGTTCAAACTTGACCTACATATCACCAAGACAAACATTCTGATAAAGTTTCAACATGCTCAAGTTGAAAATAAGGCCTCCAAAGTGTCCCAAGATTTTCATTCAATTTGACCCGGCTTGACCCATATACACTTAGATAAACATTTCGACCAAATTTCAAACTGCCTTAGCAAAAAATGAGGCTTCTACACTGTTAACAAGATTTTCCTTCAATTTGGCCTAGTGACCTAGTTTCTAACCCAATTCGACCCATATTCAAACTTGACCTAGATATCATTAGTACAAACATTCTGACAATTTTTCAAACTGCTGAAGGAAAAATTTAGGCCTCTAGTGTTAACAAGATTTTACTTCAATTTGACCTAGTGACCTACTTTTTGACCTGACATGACCCATATTCAAACTTGACTGACATATTAATCAATACAAACATTCTGATAAAGTTTCAACATTCTCAAATTGAAAATGTGGCCTCTAGAGTGTTAACAAGATTTTATTTCAATTTGACTTTGTGACCTAGTTTTTGAACTTGTCCAAGGTGTGATGGAGATGAATGTTCTCATCAACTTGCATGAAGATATGATGCAAAATATAGACTGTAGAGTGTGTTAACAAGGGCAAATGTTGACGATGGACTGTGACTAAGCTACGACTTGGGAACGGCTATCATGTTGAAATATTACCTAGAGGTAGAGTCCTTTTCAAAAAATGAAACAAGAATTTGCCACCTTGAATGGTACCAATAAGCCCAAATGCTGTCCTGAGCCCAAGGACTAGTAGTAAAATGCATAAACTGTTAAATTTGTCAGATTTCTAGATAATTTAAGACGTATCGATCTATTGAAAAACATGGCAGCCATACGGATCAGAAAAGAGGCAAAATGACAAAACAAAAGGTTTCAAGATTTTGTCTGATTTCAGGATATATTTTTAATTTAAGACAGTGTTCCTTTAGTGACCATCTACTTAATTAATTTGTTCAAGCAATGTTGATTTGTTTGAAAAGATAGTTGCCATGCTGCATCAGAATAGAGGCAAAAATAAATGTTTAGCTTCAAACAAAATCTCCTCCTAAACCATTGGATTGATATCAACCAAACTTCAAGGACTTTGGTGCTCCTCTTACAAACTGTTCAAAGAATTAATATCATAACACATGTCCTTTATTGTTAAGTTTCATTTACAGTGTCTCCATTCACAGCAGTTTCATTCACGCGCTCTTGATTAAATTTTCTCTGATATGAGCAGTTATACATATTGATGGCTTCATGCAAAACGATTGTAACTATATCTTGTAATAATATGTAGTTACAACCTTATTTCATGAAGCCCACAATATGCTACATAGCTATCACTCAGGGAACGGATTTAGGGCCACGCTTGTTTCTCCTAGGTCACAATGTTTTAATAAGACGTCTGCTAGAGTGACATCAGAATACATCTGTACGTGGGAAATGGTTATACGTTTTGACAAAAGGTCTAAATATTTCATGAGAATTGTAATAATTCAGTTCAATATAGGTATGTTAGATAAATCAGTCACAACACTAGTTTTATTGTTAATGAATCTTTTAATTAATTTTGAAACAATGGACACATAATTTAAAATTCTATTTACATAGCACATAAATTTAACAAGGCAGAGTAACCTGCACTAATAAAGGTTCACCAAATATGCCTTAACCATTTCCCACATACATGTACAACCATTCTGCAACAGTAAACTTAGTGAAAACATCTTGGCAAAAATATGGAAACTGTCTATAAATGAAGAACAATTATTGAATAAAGTTGAAAACATTGTGGCAAACGGGGAAATTACTAATCATGAGCAATTTCTACTTTTCTCACAATGTCGTATGTTGCAAGGTGTCAGGATACGTCTGTAAGGGGGAATGGATTGAAACCCTAAACACTGCTTAAGTAGTATAACAGTATTAATTTTAAAAGGGGAGAGAGATAAATTTTGCAATACTTTGACTGCATTATAAAATATCTTTTTTGTCTTGCACATCTTCACTTCATGGTCAATATATTTACCAAGTTTCATAATCAAGAAAAACAGTTAAACCATTGAATTGAGCATGTGATATCATAGGACCATAACTCCATCTCAAATGTCATATCTAAATAAACTGATAAAAAGCACATCTCTTGGAACTGAAGCTTCCCAAACAGTTTCATTGAATACCTGTCTGTAGAAGCCAATAAATGGCCCATGATAACGTGAGGGCCACAGTCACATACAGACAACACAGGAATTATATGCATCCCTGATGTTTTTTGGGAGCAAAAAAAAACTTTGAAAACTATTATGAAAGAAGAAGAAGTTGCCCAACACAAGACATATCTGGATATCTCACAAAATTTACGACTCTTGTCTTCGAAGTTATATCTTTTTTCTCTGATGATTTTATCTCTAAAGAAATGATACCAGGTAAATGGTTAAGCCTGTGACATGTGAAAATGCTGCAGCTATAATAACTTATCATTAACATGGGTAAGTATTCATCAATCTTTCTACAAATTATTCTAATTTTTTCTCTTAACCCTTTCCTACATACTGACACTTTATGATGCCTCTGCAGCAGGCGACTTTTGACAACATTGTGGCAAAAGAAAAAACTGATCATAAGGAGCAATTTCCCACTTTTGCCAAAATGCTTTCAACACTATATGAGCAAGTACAGTTAAGAACATCACGAAATTGACAATCTGAGCGGAATGTGATTGGACCATGAGCGTGATTGGAACGCTTTATGAGCAGAACAGAATTTTGGGCTCTAAACAAAACAATCATAATGAACGAAAAAATCCAATCTCATGAATGCTTCGCTCAATCTGAGAGGAACGGAAAAAAGAAATCACAATGTAATGAATGAGTGAACACTTTATGAGCAAATGGAATGTGAGCGAAGCGTGAACGGTAAATTTGTTAACGTTAAGATGTTCTTGCAGTTAAGACCATCATGAAATTGACAATCTGGGCGGAGTGTAAGTGTATCGTGAGCGTGATTTGAACGAATTTAGAGTGGAAGTTTGCGCTCTGATCAAAACAATCATAATGAACGAAAAAATCCAATCACATGAATGTTTTGCTCAATCTGAGCGGAACAGAAAAAAACGGGAACGGAGTGTGAACGGTAATTTTGTCAATTTCAAGATGTTCTTAACTGTACAAGTTGGCACTTCTGAGCAGTGTAGTTTCATTTTGTGGACCTGCTCTGACAGTATTATGATCAGAATCTACACAAGTTTGCATAAGAAAATTGTGAATATTGTAAATCTTGATCAAATACACAGGCTGATCTGTTTCTTTACTGTCCACAAAAGCCAATAAGTGCCTTTTCCCATTCACAGGCTCATTTAAAAAGTAAACTTTAGTTTAAAGAAAGTTTCCATAGTTTTGCTCTGGTGTCTTCAAAGTCGTCAGCTGCAGATTTGTTGTATGTGGGCGGGGAGGTTGATAAGTGAATATAGGAATACAGCAAATTTATGATAAGCCTCACATAATACTTAAGTTCTAATCTATATGACAAGTACATACATGTATATCAATATCTTCTCTTTTATGACATTCTAATAAAATGTCAAATAAGAGGGAACACCTTTGTCGCCAGACTTAAAGGTCAGAAGAACAAAGGTTTTGTATATATACATGTTTCCTGCCTCTCTCTAACATCCATCTCTGTTTTCCTTCTTTATGCATGTATAATAACAACAAATTTAATTAATTCAACAGCAACAATGAAAGTATTTCGACCATATTTACAGTATATTTTATCACAGTAGTGCTTTGAAAGCGTATAAAAATATAAAAGAATTTAACAACAACAGTACAGTATAATAAACCCTAACAACTTTCATATCGGGGGGGAAAAAGCCCAGAGAGTAGTAGGATAACAAACTTAAGTATTAAGGTATTTTATTAATGTCACTTGTTATGATTCAATATGATGTTTAAACCTTTTTCAACATATAGACCGCTGTTGATGCATAGGCAGCAGAAAACAATTTCATATATATATTCAATAAATACATGTATTCTCTCATACATAGATAGTTTTCATATTTTGTTTAATTATCTGCTGCAGATTTGTTTGTTTATGGGAAACAGTAACCCATTTACATTGATATAAAAAAAATTCCTAACATGTCTGCTATAAACACATCAACAGTTGTCTGTATAATGGAAACTGTTACCAGCTGTAGATGCATCTTTATGCATTTGCAGAATACATTGAGCAATATCTCTATTTGTCACAAAGTTTTCAAATATATTATAATTGATATATATTGATTATGCATTTAGGGAGATTAACTATATTTTTCCCAAAATCTTATCAAAGTCATCTGTTATGAGAAGTTTCCACTTTTGCCACAATGTTTTCAACACTATATGAGTGTCTAAGGAGATCGGGCTGTAAATTGATCTAGGCTAAGATATTGCACCCATTTACAATTTTGACCAAATGTAATGAAGATAAGATTGTTTTATAGACAAAAAATGTCAAATATTGATGGTATGGTGTTTAACGCTGCTTTCAACAATTTTTGAATTATATCACATCATTTCCTGGGTAAGTTACCAGTACTACTGGTCCATTTATCCTGACACCAGCCAGTCAGTCGTAATGCTAACCCTGCAACCCTGAGTGCCAAAGGAGGTCAGCCATTACTACCATTTTTAAAGTCTTTGGTATGACCCGGCTGGGGATCGAACCCACGACACTCCGACACATGTGGTGGATGTTCTACCTCATCACCACTGGACAGCATACTTTTTGAGATCCACTTTTTCCACAATGTTTTCTACAGTATTCTGCTGCATAATTCATTATATAAGTCATCTGTATCACGGAAAGGGTTTGATTTAAAACCAAAGACTCTTTCAAAAAGAGAAGCAGCTTCATCATTTTCACTTTTCAAACCTGTTTTAAGGAGGACCTCCCATGAATTGAAAACAAGTGTTAAAAGGAACGCATGTGTCACCTGTCAATACTCATTGTGAAGGACAAATTGACAGAAGTGATTCCTGTGTGTTACCGTGACAAAAAACTAGTTGGCTACATGTTTTATTTACATCTGCGACTCTATGAAAAAAACCTAGAAACATTGCATGAGTAGTTTTGCAAATATTGAACTAAGGTATCCCTTCTGCTAGTTGTTCCCATTGGAATAGCCAGGAGTAATCTTGACATCTATATCTGGAGCTATGATAGGTTTTCTTTGAATGCGAGAAGTATGACTTTTTTTGTGAACTCAACTAAAGATGTGACCATGAAATGCATGTCATTACCTTGATCTTCATCTGAAATGAAAAGTTTAGAACTCAGGAACAACTGGAATTTATATGTACTGGTAGAGATATAAACTTTAACCCTGATATAAAACAACATTTGACATCTAGAAGACTTTTGAAAACATTGTTGGTAAAGGAGAAATTGCTGTCAGAGGAAATTGTCAACACATTGCTTTACCTAGGTAATTGTCAATCATACTTTACCTCTTGGAAACAGGATGTTTGTCAGGGTTATTTATTTAGAGTTAGGTGTGAACAAAACAGGATAACAGTACTGGAAATTTCTTAAAATAGACACCGGAATGCAGATTAATCCTCGCTTCATTACACACAAAAGGTCAACAACATGTATGTCAACTGCTGTGTTCCGAAAAATATGAACATGAAAATATTTGATTTTTCAATTAGTTCTAGCATTTTGGTTGACATTCAAAGTTTAAATACAGAAGACTTCATTCAAGAAAATTTGTTTGAGCCATGTACCGGAAGCTATTTGATGATATCAGCTCAATTGTTAATGGTTATTAAGAACAAAAATTAAACAAGGATCACACCACCGACACCAATTCTGACACAATCAAATTGATGACAAAGGTTCCTTACATAAAACAGCATAATCTTTTTAAAACAGGGAATCAACCTCTTGACCAAGTGGTTAGCATTACGGTTTTGGAACAAGGCATCCCATGTTCAATCCCCATTCTCAGCAGTCATGGTGGAGTGCCCTTGGGCAAGGCACCTTTCCTAGCCTAGTACAGGTTTGTTTACCCAGGGATCATGAATAAGTGAACTGTAGCCGTGATATAACTGAAATCATGTTGAAAACAGCATAAAATCCCAGTAAAACAATAAACAACATACCAAACTCATGAATATCAAGAATGAGTTCTTTAAACATGTCCATGATACTGTTAAAAAAGTTCTGTCGGTCTTTAATGTTATCTATGACAGTCAGGATATGCTGTATCATCTTTATAACATAGTTCAAACTAAAACTGTTCTTTACACATACCTGAAATACAGAAAATAACAGACATTTGAAAATAGTAAAATGATGGATGCTACCAAAAAGGCAGTGAAAAATATAAAAATTCATCATTAAGTTTATAATTCATGTGACTCCTCTCGGTAAAGAATATTTACCTAATGATTCATTCAATTCAAGCCACCAGTTGCCAAGAAATAGGCTGAACACGAACTTGAAAAGACTGCACAGACACACAAAGGTAACACTATTCTTAAACAAGAGGGACATGATGCCCTTGGCTGATTGCTCACCTGAGTATGTGCTCTTCAAGACTTATTCTGACTAGATCAATTAACAGGATTTTTAATCATTCTGATCAGCTCTTTCCAGTTAAAAGTGAGTCAAGATTATAAAGTGCAATACATGTATATATCCTAATCTGTTATGTTCATATTAACCTCTATCAACCTAATTTGAAGACATTTTGAAGGGAGTTACCCTCGGATCATTTCTGACAAATTGTCTTGAAAGTAGACAACAACTTCAAAATGTTGTCATTTTACTCTTTTTCTGGTGCCTTCAGATGGCTATGCTTTTCAATGAATCAAAAGCTTTAATTTGTAGCAATTTCCTTTCTACCAACTTATATTATGTCATCTAACCCCCTTTTTGATGATGCCTAGTTGCAGTGTTTTCAACCAATATGTTCCGAATAAAAACAATATTTATAGGGACACCTGAGGGATATTTCCAACACACACACTTTTTTTAAGTTTTCTGTCTTCATCCCATTTTTGATGACCCCTGGGGGCCATGTTATACAATTGATCAATAGAACAATTTTTGTAGAGGGTCACTTTGGAACATCTTGAAATCAGATATGCAGTTTAAGAGGAGGAGAATTTCAAAGAGTTGATGCTGCAGAAACCAGAGTTACAAATGGAATTTAAATTCTTATAGGAACACCAATGGAACTCTAAATTTGGTTGCATTAAGATGAAGTGGTTTTAACAGAAGATGTTGTGCTTAGGTAGGCTAAAAACTATCTTTTGAAAAGCAAAAACAAGAGGACCATGATGCCATATCTTGCTAATCTTCTTTAATAGAACTTCAATAGTCATCAAAGGTTTTAATCTTTAAAAATAAGGACTTGTTCTTGTTTGAAGATTGCCTCTGTATGAGATCTCTTTTTTTTTTTAAATCCTTTCTGTTGCCATGGTAACCAGAATGTTTTAGGGAAATTCAATTAATTAAGCAATTGTGAAAGGGTATCTCTGTGAAGTTTGGTTGAAATAAGCCAAAGAGTTCAGACGGAGATGTCTTTTAAAGAAATAAGTGAAGGACATGAACATCCAATGATCCTTAAAATTCACAAAGAGCACTTCATGCTCAGATGAGCTAAAAAGGGCTTATGTGGAATATATATTAGATTATATGTTATAGATCTGCCTTTTAAGAAAACTCAGCTACACTTGTCACAGAGAGCCAATTACACACACAATGAGGATTAAATGGATACATTGGAAAACATACCACACAAAACGATGTTGTAAGACTAGATAGTTCAACCATTCTCCCATTTATAGCTTTACTAATCAGCATTTTTGATGTTATTAAGTCTCCACAGAGGATTAACAGATGTGCAACATTTTCTGCCAGCCATTCATCTGGGGAACCTTCAAAGATAATAATAATTACATAAACATTTATAAAAAAAAAATCTGAAACTTTTCATCCTTCCTCACAAAATACAAATCTGCAGAAGACAACTTTGAAAATATCAAGGCAGAAATATAGAAAATATTTTTAAAAGGAAGTAAATTTATTGAAAAGAAAAGGGGAAAGGAGAAATTGATGATGTTTTTAAATTGGAATAATATGAACAATCTTCGTAAAATATCATCATGTAGCAAATTAATTTCAAATTCGGTCAGTTCTTTTTGACAAGATTTTTTTCCTTATTTTTCATTTCCATGGCAACCAGATTTTTCCATTGAATTCAATTATTTGATCAACAATGAAAAATGATTGACTGAGTAACAATCCTTTGTAATTGGTCCATTGGTTTAGGAGAAGTTGTTGTGTATAGATAAATGTGAGCAGTTAGACTATGCCACGACAATCCTGAAAAGTGAGTGATCAAAATAGATATTAAAGAATTACACAATCTGTCAAAGTGTCCTTATTTAATTAATTTACCATCTAACACCAGGGACATAGATATCTACATCCATGCTAACACTAAACAGTGTGTTTGAAACTTGTAATTAGGATGCCTGCATTTAGTTGTTTTAGTTTTAGTTTTTTATTTGCCAGAAAGGAACACAACAATACAACAGCAAATGAATTGTTCATTACTAAAATAATACAGTAGCCTTTATACATTACTTACTGGTTATTTCATCAATAATACTGATAATGTCATCCTCTGACCATTCCTTTTTGTAATGATGTAACATCTGCAAGGCATTTGCCAGTTCCCCAAAATGTTGTGTTGACTGCTCAGCACTAGATGGCGTATTTTCACAAAGTTCAAACCACAGGATTTCTTCTGCAATAGATTGTTAGAAAGTCGTTGTTAAAAAATAAATATATGTTGTATATAAAATGTTGTTACATCTGGTTCTCGACAACCAGCAAATATCATGATTAGTCTGCGCTTCTGGGGAGATTAATTTTAATCATGCCTGTTTCTTGTTTAATTAATTATTGTTCAAGCAACTTAATTTAACCCCACTTTCCCACGTCATATAGCCAGTTTCTGACTCCTCTGCATCGATGGACTTAATGAGCAATTTTCCCTTTTGTCATAATGTTTTCAGCTCTAATCAATATACTTTAATATTTTCCATAAACGCCTGTATTCAAAGTCGTCTGCTGCTGACTTGTTGTATTTGGGAAAGGGTTATCTACTGGTAGGCAAAAATATCCAAAATCCTAATTGATAAAAGTAAAGTTATTGAAATGAGTTGGAAAATGTGGCAGAAGGTTAACCAGCTAATTTCTTAGTAATTCCTTCCTTCAATGTCTAAAATGTCTTCTGCATGTGGGAAAGGCTTAAAGCCTATGGTAATATATAAACTCAACCTAAAAGCATGCAATGTTTGTCAAACATTATGCCCCCCCCCGTTGCCAGATATATTGGGATATTTTTTTACATAATGACCACAAAATCAATAGAGGTCATCTACTGGTCACCCCAAGCCTCCATGTCAAGTTTGAAGGCTATGGGTGCAGGCAATGTCAAGTTATCACTCGGAAAAGCTTTTCGCGTTCAAGCTCACTGTGACTTTTGACCCGATGACCTCGAAATCAAAATTGGTGATCTACTGGTCAGGCCAAAACTCCATGCTAAGTTTCAGGACCATAGGTCCAGGCATTGTTGAGTAATCACTCGGGCAAGCTTTGGTCTACAGACTGACGGACCGACATACTGATCAACATGTGCAAAGCAATATACCCCTCTTCTTCAAAGGGGGCATAATAAAAATTTGACAAAACTTACAAAGGTAAATCTTTTGTGTAACTTGGTTACATTTTGAACAAAGTATTAGAATAAACATAGTCAACAAACCTTGTAACACTGGTCCATACAGCAACACTAATAATCGTGCCTGATGCACCAATGGCCAGGGTTTTAAAATTCTTGTCAGCCAAAAAGCCCTATCTTGAAGAGACTGGCAATGATCCAGGAATACCCTTCTAAAGAAACACCGTATCTCAAACTCTAATTTTTGATGACCACCTTCAATATAGGATAAAATACATGGTTAATTTAAAATCACATATATATATATACAAACATATATATATGTGCCATTTACAAACAGAACATACTTTCAAAGTTTGAAATATACATTACAAGTAAAGCAGGTACAACAAGTACAGATCTTTTAAAGCATTAAATTCCAAGACTTTCAAGAATGAGCAAACACCATCAAGTGTGCATTTTAAACATTTCTAACCAAAAAAGGATCTGCATCTGATAATTAAGAATTTTGTTTTTTTGGGGTTTTGCGCCGCTTTCAACATTTCAGTTATATCACGGCAATAGTTAACTTATTCACGATCCCTGGGTAAACAAACCAGTACTAGGCTAGAAAATGTGCCTTGCCCCAGGGCTCTCCACCATGTTCGAAGTGTCATGAATGCGGATCAAACACATGGTTTCAAATCCACGAAGCTAACCACTCAACCACAGCGGATTCTGAGATAATTTAGAAAACAACCAGAAATAAATATATGGGAAAACTCTTGAATTGAAAATACAATCAAGTATAAAGTAGAATAATGAACAATTGCTCCATTTCCCAAAATATTTTCAAAGGTTGTCTGGTGCTAACACATCAAAATATGGGAAAGGTTTGAGCAGTCACTTTGTTCCTTATTATTTCTACAAATATAGTTATTTGCTTCAGTATCACACACAAGTATTAGATTTGATTTTAAACAATGTGATTGCTAGTTTCCTACCAATGCGCGAGGATTAGGTTAATACAGAAATGCTTGTCAGCTATAGCTTGTACACTGTAGTATGCTTTTTCGACGTCCACAGATTTTCATGTATTTGAGTTGTCAATTGGAATGTAATTAATATGAAAATTTCTTATTTATACCTGGTTTAGATGATAAAACTAGTTTTACATTTTTCAATATTGATGTTTGATGACACAAGTTTTCATAGGCTCTGACACATTCACAATCATCCCAGCCAGCTATAACAGTGTGGAAAAACTTTCCAAAACATTTCATCGCGACACATTTGTCCAGGTCTTCACAACTTTCCATGTAATTTGAACACATTAGCTGAAAATATAATAAAAAGTATTATTAATAAAAAAAAAAGGACCATGATCATCCTATATTGGTTATCTGATTTAACAGAACTTACATAGTTTTCAAAGTTTTTACTTGATACATTTAAGAAAAATGACAAGGCCACAAGGCCATGTTTTTCAAAGGATCAGTATTTTAAAAATGTTTTTACAATCTTGGTAGAGGGTCACCAAAAGATTTTTTTTTTTAAATCATTTGCAAATCAGGCCAGTACTTTTGGACAAGGAGATTTTAAGGTTTTTACCATAAACATACTTAACCCTTTCCCTCATACGACAATTCTGCAGCAGACGACTTTTAACATATTTTGTCAAAACATAGAAAATCTCTATAATTGAATGGATAACCTATGA
>JAUELF010234186.1:0-13223 GCA_031471495.1 Clinocardium nuttallii
TGGTTAAGTTAGAAATTGAATCCCCTGTTAACATTACAACATGTTTAAAAGTGCCGTGTGGAAAAGCTATAAATTACTTCCCAACTTCGCATTAGAAAATATCTAAATATCATGTGGTAAAGTTATAAATTGCCTCCCCGTTCAAATTATTTAAACGATGTCAAAACCAACAGTCTAATTATATTCTCTGGTTTATTTCCATCATTATTTATTAACTTTTCATTATAATAAAACTTATTTATTATTTATTCTTTTTTCAGATAAGGATTGCCGTTTCAAGACGGATGAAATTATACAGGGCCTCAACATCGTATTCAAGATCGTCTACCAAGACGATGTCCATTGTAAGTTACCATTAACGTTATAGTTTTATATCCATGTTCTGTATGTTTCTGTGTTTGATTTTGTCTACAAAAGCAGGTAATTCTGTCACTCTCTCTGTCTGTTTGTATAACGTGTATGTCTTTTTATCTGTATGTCTGGCTGTTTCTCTTACGCTGACAGTCTGTCTCCATGTCTGTCTCTCTGCCAGTCTGACATCTTTTCTGTCTATGTGACCGTCTGACTTCTTATATGTCACTCTCTCTATGCCTCTCTCTATCCGAGTCAGTATGTCTCTTTATCTCTGTCTCTGTATGTCTCACTCTGTGTATCTGTCTCTCACTTTCTCTCGCAATCTCTCTCCCACTCTCTCTCTCTCTCTATCTCTGTTTCGCTCTCTGTCTCTCACTTTCTCTCTCACTATTTCTCTCCCCCTCTCTCTCTCTCTCTCTTTCTCTCTCTCTCTCTCCCTCCCTTTCTCTCTTTCTCTCTCTCTCTCCCTCTCTCTGTATCTATCTTTCTTTTCTCTATCTATATCTCTCACTCTCTCTATATATCATTAATTACTAAATTACACCAAATTTACCTTACAGCCCCGTCCCTCTACAACGCCCAGTCATCGACACGAACATTCAACCGAGTCCTACAACGGTAATGTATTAATCGACAGAATTGATATGTTGCTATTTTATAGATATACGTGTATATAAAAATTAAATATACATGTATTAGGGTATATCATTATTCCCAAACAAGCGTGTTTTGTAAAAGAAATCTCTTTAAAATTTGATGAAAAAACATGAAGACCAACAACATAACATATTTTTAACATGTATATACATGTGCACAAAGGTAAAGATCGGGTCAATAGTGTCAACTAATATCACTTTTATTCAACCATTTACTCGAAGTGGAATCAGTAAATCTGCGTTAAAAATCATGCCATGAGAATGGTAAATTGTCGCAAAAATTGGAAATAAAAAGTTGATGAAAGATTGAAATCATTCTGGGGAAAGAAACTTATGTTCGTTATGTGTAATTTGATCTTTTCCTAAACGGGTTTTGCAAATGTCGTCTTAAGGACTACTAGAGAATCACACATACTTGTCCTTTACAAACCTGACTTCTCTGCATATTTCAGTATATCTTCATCCCCGGGACAAGGAATCGTGATATTATCAATGTCTTTTATTTCAACCTATCTCTTGCTATATGTGGAGCTTCGCTCCTGTTTTTTAAGATTTACATTTGCCAAATAAATAACGAACAGTGTCTGCACTGGTAACTCTTCAGTTCTTAACTAGTAAACACCTTGATCGAGGTTCAATTTCCATTTTCAACAGTATTTTAGTTATATCAAGCGATTTAAGTGACTTGTAGTAAGGCAGGAAATGTTCCCGACCCTACATCATTACCACTGCAGGCGGGGGATCGAATGAGGATCAGGCTTAAATCTCCGACCATAACTATTCGACCACGGTGGACTATTCGGTTGTTAGCGCAGCTTACAATGCCATAAGAGTTCCCATAATCTAGAAGAATAAGGATCAGGGTAGTTTTACGTAACGTGTTAAGTCAATGATGTCAGTTCCAATAATCTAGAAGAATATTGATCAGGGTATTACGATTACGTTACGTGTTAAATCACTGATGTCAGTCCAAATAATCTAGAAATATAATGATTGTTACACTGATCTTGGTTTGCATTCTGGTCTTGACTTCGTATTATATTTTTCAGATTCAAGGGATTTAATAGAAGACAGTTACCAAATCTCTGACAGACGCAACCGTCCAGGGAAAGAGGTTTGTGGCTTTAATGTTGTTCGATGATTCAGATGAATTGTTACCGCTTCATTTAGTTCATGCCTCGTTCATCGAAGACAAGCAATTATTGACTATCATTTATTCTAGGAAGCAGACAGGGTGGTTGAGTTTAAGTTCAACAGCTGACTAAACAATAGTTTTAAACTAAATGATTAAGTTTTAAAATAGATATATAATATGCAACTAATTTATCATTCATAGTAAATAGGTAAAAAGGTCATCACACAGAAGTAGTTAGTATACCTTAGATGCAAGTATACTACTACATAACGATAACTTGGTTTAAACTTCTCTGAATATTCAATAGCATATTTAAGTGCAATAAAGGATTGGGATATCACTACACCCAGGATATTGAGAATATTAAGATATTTTCTGAATAAATGTTCGCTTGATATGACATTTTGTCAGTTGGTATGGCAGTAGTTGCATTGCAAGATAAATATAATGTTTAAATAATGTCGTCACAATTGGCTTATCCTAAGTGGAGATAATTTCTAAAATTCCGTCAATAATGGATTTTATGTTCACAAACTTAGAACGCATCCAATCCATACAATGGTGTTGCTAACGGTCATCCATAGTGTCATATTGTCTCATTTGATGCAATAAGTATGTACATTTATCTCGGCTTATAATGAGATCAATTTCCAAAATGATAGTAGTACTAACTGCCCTCCTTGGCGCACAGGACTTTAGAGTTGGCATCATGACTGACTTACCGGTGTTATGATAAATTGACCAGCAATATTGGTAACTTAACCAAAAAACACCGTGATAAAACTGAATTATTGTTGAAAGCAGCGTTTACAGTAAGCACATTAGAAAGTCGTCGACTTATTGTAGTAATAATGGAGACGACAAAACAGGGTTTGATACTAGTGTCGGCTCAACGTTGTGATGGGGTACGACAGCAATTATTCGCTTGTCATAACGCATATATTTTATTTTATTATATTATCATGCTTGAACGATTACGATTTTGACTTCATAAAAGGATATTTATAATGAGTACTCATTTTGCGGATGTTATGATTTGGCTATATTGGGGTTAGCTTTTCACATTGATACCGCCAATTATAAACACACTACGTTTAAATTGCCGTATACTTCACGCAGTATCAGAACAAGTCGTCATAAAAAATCGCCAAATAGTAATTGCCGAGGGACGCGGATGCGTGATAATTATGGAATTATAAATATAATTTTCGGATCATTTTTTTTTATTTTAGGACTCAAGACGATACACGACTAGCTTCTGGTAAAAACCTCAGATTGAAGACCTAAGCTTATCGTCCTGCTGATTTATCGCAACTTATATGACTACTTTTGATTGATGTGGATTATTCTATAGTTAGAATGAATTCCTGAGTTATGAATGATGTAGACTACGATTTGACTACACACATGTGTCTATACATGTTTTAAAGGTGTTTGCAACTGATAACAGTTGGATATAAATTATATATAATCGGATCAAACGATGCTGTGTATACCACATTCCTTGAGTTTTGACATTTTATGATATATGGTGCACTCTTTGATGTGCTTAATACGTTGTGAACAATGTATTTTTTATATAAGATTGATAAATGTACAGTTGTGTATTGCTTTTTTCAGCGCAATAAGATGTTTGTATTGTTATGAATCCGGATTGACATTTCACGGCTTCTCTTTTCCTAATACACAGTACCGTGTTGGAATCAGATACTAGATTGAGGAGACATCCGGTTTTGACGAAAGGATGGGAAAACAGGCAGTATAATTGCCATATTAATTAAGATTAAATTTATTATTTCCCTCAATAATAAGTATAAGATCGAGGAATTTAATTCAAGGATAACACTGGACAGTTTGGAATTATTTTTATGGCAATGAAGTGTTGTTGTTTTTAATCCGCTTATGTGGTCTTTCGCAGCCTTATTATCTCCCAATACAAAATCCTATTTAGTGTACAGAACATATTTTGAGGAAACATTGAGATTTTTTCTAAATAAGATCAAATCTGTCCCAACCACATATTTCATTTCGATGTATTAGGCTGTTTTGCCAAATGCAGCTTAAATGTAAGCTTCCTCTGAAAGTGCCTGGCCCGATTTTTAATTAATTTTTTAGGAAATGTTCCTTGAGTAACCTTCTATGAGACTCTTTCAAGCCATGTTGATTAATTGAAAAGCATGACCAGTGTGCGCTGCTGTTTTACTTTATATGGCTATAATACACACTTTAAAAATATTCTCCTGAGTGTCTGTGACCGATTTTCAAATAATTTTATGGAAATTATTCTTTTGCCTTAAACGGCTGTAGAGACAACTTGAAAATCTTCTCCTCTAAAGCATCTGGCCGATTAAAAAAAAGTAAATTGTCCCTAGGATACTGTCTCTTTTGTTTACCTTTACTTAATACGAGAAAGTACTAGAGCTAGGGCCTTCAGATTTGGATTATATTTACATCTAACACACTTCTCCTCTGTGTATGCTGAAGATGCTGATTGTAAACTTTGGATGGGGGAGGGCCAAGCGTTTTAATTGATTTGGAGTATTTAAAATAATGTCTTCTTCTCTGTTTGATTAATTTGAAATTGTGCCCACACATTTCATAAATAAAGTGTTTCAAAATATCCAACAGGTTATAGGATTAAACATTTGTGTTGTTGGATCACCTGAGCACGAAGTGTTCAAGATATGTTATTGTGATAGTCCATTGTCCGACGTCCGTCCGGCGCTCAATCAGGCAAATATCCTAGCCTTAGTTATTCCGATGACGAAATATAAGTGTACAGAAGAACAATTCGAACTCGCTTTTAGACCTGGTTACATCCCTTTAAAACGCAATAGTTGTGTTATAACTAAAGTACTAACACTTGATAAGAACTGTATGCATTAAAATGATTTAAACCATGGTTATCTCCCTTTGACTATTATATCGTTAGGTGACTTTGTTAGAACACAAGCGTCTGATTTTACTTCCGCGAACAAGGAGAGAAACCCCGCAAACCCGTGATTTAGAACAGTAATTAAAAAAGTCATTAGTGTCATGGTATATGGAGCATGCCTGTTTTAGAATACGACATACTGTTAGAAACATTTTGCACAAACATAAACTCCGCCGTCTATGTTGAGAAAAAGTGTTTTATCTGTAAGTCTCATGGTGGCTAATTTTGCGCTTTTCTAAAATAAAATGAATCCATATATAGATAATGGAGCGACTTTACAGGACAACTGCCGTCGGGGAGTTCAACAACTGAAGATCCAGTTGTGCCGGCGCCTCTGCACCGATACGCTGCCACCAATTTATGTCTGGAGGACATTGGTGCAGCGGTAGGTCATCGGCTTCATACCAATGTACCGGTTTCGAATCTCATAACGAACTGGTTCTTCTGTTGGTGTTTTTCCACACAAATAGCGCGAGTAAGGGTTAAGTCTCCAGAAAGACGACATCCATCGAGCGTGATAAATGTAAGTAATCGATGTCAAATAAGTTTAAACGTATTAAAGTATCAATTTATAGAGCACTGGTTAATCAGATACTAACTACACAAAGGCATACAGACATTCTTTTATTTCTTTGAACTGTGCCACTTTATCGCCACTTATTGGTTCAGTATCCCAAACTGTATTCACAAAAGAAAAAATGTCCATCTTGTACATATCATCTAACAAATACACACAGGATATATATACATATAAAGATATACATTACTATCATATACATTTTCTGAGTTAGGATGTCAGTAGATATTTAATGAAAGGAAAAAGACAATAAGATATAGTAGTGGAGAAAAGCGACCACAGAAATAGATCTCACAAAATAATTTTGAATACTGTGCTTTTTATGTATATTCCATAAACACATGAAGCTTAAACTAATACGACTTAAAAGTTAATATGTAAGATAATATTAACACTTTTTGTATTCGATAATTCGAATCTATGCTTACTGCGGGACATTACGAAGTTCACACATCGTATTGCGTCTATCTTGAAAACAATGGAGTGGAGTCTTAAAAAGGATGCATGTGATACAAGTAGAAGAAGAACTACACTTAAATATCAATGTCAGAGCGTAGAAGAGCGTACACGTTTGTAACAATTCACCCGAGTCTGGACTGTATGCAGAAACAGCAATACCCCTTATCGTCACGGCTTATGCATTTGCAAACTTTCTGGCAAAACTGCAACAGACAACGCTTAGAACAGCTAGGCCAATATATGGAAATTCGCTTTAATGTAAGAACACTTTTTGAATGGAAACTGAAAGCAGTGTGGTAAAAGGGGAATACTACTTTTTTCAAACGTCGTCTGCTGCAGAGGCGTCAGAAAGCGTCTGTATGTTGAAAATGTTTTTTTCTACAACATAAGACATCGCGATATCTTTGAAGTTAATGATTAATTAGATTATTATTAAATTAATTATTGAAGTTTATCGTGACTGGGTTAGAATTTGCTTCTACATGTATTTGTGTTCAAGACCCCATTTGTAATGTTGCCAATACTGTACAAGACCAAGCATGACCAAACTAATTATTAACGATGAAAAAAGCACGATACTCGTTCCAAATAGAACATAGTTTACCGTTGTCCAAGGCTGTTGGTTGACGATCAAAAGGGCTGAAAAATAACAACAACTGCAAGAGTTAATATATAGAGTAGCGTCGAAAGCGAGGATGTTTTCGAACAATACAGACTGTCATGACAACTTACACGATTGATGTGCAAACATGTATATTTGTTAAATACGAGTTGTCGGCAGCTTGTGAAAGCCATACATAGGGAGACAATCGAATGTCAACGATTTCACGTTTGACTAGCGTGCCCTTCGAGAATTGCCAGAAAAGGGAAGCTGGCATTGACAGGTGTTCTGGGGATCCTTTCAAGGGAAAGAACTGTGAAAAGTTTCTTTGTTCAAAGCAAATAGGACCAGTCTTCTCCCTTGTAAGAACATTTTTATCCTTGTTTTTTAAATTTGATAGGTATCAAATAATTAAAGGGGACGGGGACCTTAATCACCCGATTGTTATTTGCCACACATTAAAAAAACATATGAGCAGACAATGTATGCCGAAGACTTATTTAATGAAAATCGTTAGTGCCTTTATTATGATTGTCACACTGCAAGGTTTTTTTAATAAACAGTACCATATAAGGTCATCATATGTATATACGTATGTTTCGTATATAGCCAGGACTGCTTCAACTTTAGTCGAATATTTCTAATTGGCTCCAATAAGCAAACCCTTTCCCACATACAGACGCTTCTCTGTCTGACGTCTCTACAACAGACGACATTTGAAAACATTGTTGCAAAAGAAAACGTTTTTCATAATGAGCAATTTCTCCTTTGGGCACAATGCTTTCAACCATATTCATTAATTATTGACCATTGATTTTTCATATGTAATCAAAGTCGTCTGCTGTAGATTTCGTGTATGATGGTAAAGAAATCGCATACGTACGCTTCTTTGCAGCCCAAAACGCCACCAAAAATCCCGTGTAGTCGTTGTTCTCAAAATCAGTACTAAATTTGACAAATGCGTTAGGTCCTGTGGATACGATCGCTTTTGACGGGAATTTTGAGCCGCACCATGACGTCAAAGGGGTATGAAAAAACCGACTGCCTGAAAATAATTTATCAATTTCAGACAATAAGTTGTCTGTGTTACACCCGTGAAACTGTTGTATGTGCGCAATCCGTTGGGATACACTTTTAGTTTTCCGACACGAGTTAAAATGATAACTTTTCTATAATAATAAAACAACTAAAACGTTCTTGAATGTTGCGTATGCATATGTTCACCGTTGCAACAACACCTTTTATCGCGTGACGTCTTTATTTTGTAGTACATATTATAGGTTATTGACCCTGTACTGTGAAATCATCGTTGGACCGAGTTCTTTGGTTGACGTTGCCGAGCTTGCGAGGCTACGTTCGCCAAAGAACGAGGTCCAACGATGATTTCACAGTACAGGGTCAATAACCTTTTTATTGCATACTTTGATATTGTAAACTATTTACTTTACAATGGTGTTTTTTTATATATATCTAGCTCTTAAAGATCTGCTTCGAAAACCCAAACAAACTATTTGTTTACATATGTAGTCATTTCGTTTAAAATGCCGTTTGAAAAGTTAAATTATAACGGTGACGTAAGTTTTTTAAATGACGTCATGCACGTGAATTTAGACGCGCGTTTTAGACGGTTTTCCGGTCAAAAACGTACTATTAGTATGAGAAAGTAAGAAATTGTCTATTACCAGTATATGAGAATTAAACATTGCAAAGTCCCGTGGGGTTTAACAATGATATTTAGGTCAGCTATGTTAGTTTACATAAAAAAAGTAGTCCCTAGCATTTTAATTATGCAGAATTTTCGCACGCCCTTATCTAAGGTCATGATCATAAAATCATGACCACTTATTTCAACGCAAAGTGAACGGGACAATATCAAAGTATGCAATAATATAGGTTATTGACCCTGTACTGTGAAATCATCGTTGGACCGAGTTCCTAGGTTGACGTTGCCGAGCTTGCGTACCATTGCACAGAATGGACAGGGTTTTTTAAATGGTCTAGGGGAAATAACTCGTGCTTATGATATTTTTAATTTTCAAAAGTTATTTCCCTTAGACCATAAAATTATTTATATTTTTCAAAAGTAGTCTTACTTAGAAAATTAGCTAAGACACTAGTTTTTGTTCTTAGTATTTTTTGTAAGGCGCTTATATGATGTTATGGTCTAGGGGAAATAACTCGTGCTTCTGGAATATATTTTGTTTTCTAAAGTTGTTTCCCTTAGACCATAAAACAAATGACATTTTCCAACAGTTGTCTCCTTAAGAATTGGTGTAGGGGAAATAACTTGCGCATCAGATTTATTTCGTTTTGTAGTTGTTTCCCTTAGACCATAACATTAATTTCAGTATACAAAAGTTGTCTCCCTTAGACCATTGCAGAAAAAAGGCTACATAAGACGATCGTTTTTGTATTCCAATGATTTCATGGTCTTAAGAAACATACTCCAGCTTATGATGTATTTCATTTTCTATCGACATTTCCCTTAGATCATGAATTAATAACATTTTTCAAAAGTTGTCTCCCTTAGACCACTGCAGGATAGTAAGCTAAGCTGCTTGCTTTTTTTATGAAAAATGCTTATATGATGTAATGGTTTAGGGGAAATAACTCGTGCTTCTGATATATATTTCATTTTCTAAAGTTGTTTCCCTTAGACCATAAAACGGATAACATTTTTCAAAAGTTGTTTCTTTCAGATCATTTTCTAAATATTTTTCCCATAGACAATAAAATCAATTACATTTGTCAAAAGTTATCTCCCTTAGACCATCGCAGGACAGGTTAATTTAGCCTCTTGTGTTTAGTCTTTGTATTTTTTGTAAAGCGCTTATCAATCGGAATACCTCTGTGATGAATGCTTAACGTATTATGAAGAATGACGGAAATACCCGAGAAGTTCAGATTGAGCGCTTATATGATGTAACGATATAGGGGAGATAACTCATGCTTCTGATATATTTCATTTCCTTTAGTTGCTTCCTTTTGACCATAAGTTAAATATAACCATACAATCAATTACAGATAAATACCTGCGTCTCATATTATCTATTGTTTATTTAATGTGTGGTGTCAACATTTTTTCAGTAATAGCACGGCGTTTCCTGTGTAAGTTACACGTACTACTAGTCCGTTTATCCAGACACCAGCCAGTCATATTGTAATTGTTTATTGTGTTACCGTCATTAAATAAAGTATATTGAATTGAATTGAATTGAGCGCCAATGAGGGTAACCGTTACTACCATCGTCTCATACTGTCTATGAGTTTTTTAATCACGTGAAGAGGTTGTCTTCCCTATTTGTCGAGCAGGGTCCGCCCAAGATCCATTCCGTCACATTTGACATGTGCTTACCTTCCTAGATAATCCCACACATTCGCAATCGGGGGAAAATCATGCGAATCCGCTGGTCAATGAATATAATCAATATGGAAAACCTCCATACGGTTACTGTATAACGGGCGCGTTATCTTGCTGGAGAACGTCAGTATGACGGTTGGCCATATAGGGAATGATGACGGGAACAATAATCAGTACATAATAGTAACGAAGATATTTAAGTTTCCACGTAGTTTTAAGTTCTTCCGACTTCCCGCTGTTTGAAATACCGCTCCACACAAAAACATTTCCACCACCGTAGCGATCGCGTTGGATGATGCTAGCAGGGTAAAGTCTTACATATTTCCGTCTCCATACTCACATCCTGCCATCTGCTCCATGAAGAATAACAGTGTACTCATCTATAAAAGCGATCCTACCTTCCTATCCATCCACCATGCTGTAAAGCCAAATTAAGACGTGGTACACGGTGACGTAGGCCTCTGTTCAGTGGGATAGCAACGTATGGTCGACAAGCTCGAAGTCTTGCAGCATTCAGCAGATTAAGGGCCGTGAACAATCGAAGTCTTGGTAAGTTGAGTTACATGCTTCCGGACAACCATGATGCGAATACGTCTGAATGAGCTCACAATTAATTTAGGGATTTTCCAGTGGCGTCATGAGGTTTACCTGATCACACCCTGTCTGTCTGATGAAATCGTAATTGTAGACGAGACATTGTCAGTTTATGTATGCCAAAACAATGTGCGACGTCAGCTACACGTCATCTTCGCAAGCCAAGGATAATTTGTCCATTATATTACCATAATTACTTATGGGAATGCAAATGTACAAAGTAGCCTTGGCTAGCGAAGATGGCTACACGTACGCTATCTTCGAACAATCCTAAACCAATATTTTTTAAAATCTAGCGATGATCCTGGACGACGACCCATAATTACTATCGATGTGATATGTGAAGATTATTCAAATATGACTTTTACACTATTCATTACTACAGGCTGGAAATACTGATACAGAATTCCCTGCTACAGGTCAATTGGCAAGGGTAAGTTTAACCTGGGTTTTTGCCAGTGTTTTTTTCCATTAAGTGACAATAGAGGATATTCGTAACATGACCGATGTGCAGGTGATACGTTTGTCAACTACAATGTCAATTACATGTTTGATGGCAGTTGTAAAGATCAATTACATGTTGTATATGTTAAGTAAATTGTGTATGTCAATTACATGTTGTATATGTCAAGTACATTGTGTATGTAAATTACATGTTGTATATGTCAAGTACACTGTGTATGTCAATTACATGTTGTGTGTCAACATTTACTTCAAGCCGTTCAAAATCGTTCGCATAGGATCCAATTTCATTTAGATCTAAACTTCGCTCGCTCATATCGACAATACTTACTGAACTGTTTCTTCTGAGTAGCTACAGATCAAAGGATACCCTATTGATAACAATGTAAATCAACAAAAGTCAAATGGAACTAAGGAGCAATACTCCGGTATGGTATCATATGCATGTACTTTCATTGGTGTGAAACAATGGGAGCTACACTCTGGTGTGATATCATATTTATGTACTTTCATTGGTGTAGGAATATGGGAGCTGCACTCCGGTATGGTATCATATTTATGTACTTTCATTGGTGTGAAACTAGGGGAGCTACACTCTGGTGTGGTATCATATTTATGTACTTTCATTGGTGTAGGACTAGGGGAGCTACACTCTGGTGTGGTATCATATTTATGTACTTTCATTGGTGTGAAACTAGGGGAGCTACACTCTGGTATGGTATCATATTTATGTACTTTCATTGGTGTGAAACTAGGGGAGCTACACTCTGGTGTGGTATCATATGTATGTACTTTCATTGGTGTAAAACCAGGGTAGCAACACTCCGGTATAGTATCATATTTATGTACTTTTATTGGTGTAGGACTAGGGGAGCTACACTCTGGTGTTGTATCATATTTATGTACTTTCATTGGTGTAGGACTAGGGGAGCTACACTCCGGTGTGGTATCATATTTATGTACTTTCATTGATGTAAAACTAGGGGAGTTACACTCCGGTATGGTATCACATTTATGTACTTTCATTGGTGTAAAACTAGGGGAGCTAAACTCCGATGTGGTATCATATTTATGTACTTTCATTGGTGTGAAACTAGGTAAGCTACACTCTGGTATGGCATCACATTTATGTACTTTCATTAGTGTAGGACTAAGGGGGCTAACATCAGGTATGGTATCATATTTATGTTCTTTCATTGGTGTAGGACTAGTGGAGCTACACTCTGGTGTGGTATCATATTTACTTTCTTATATTAGTGTAAAACTAGGGGAGCTACACTCTGGTGTTGTATCATATGTATGTACTTTCATTGGTGTGAAACTAGGGGAGCTACACCCTGGTGTGGTATCATATTTACGTTCTTCTATTGGTGTAAAACTAGGGGAGCTACACTCCGGTGTTGTATCATATTTATGTTGTTTCATTGATGTAGGACTAGGGGAGCTAAACTTCGGTATGGTATCATATTTATGTACTTTTATTGGTGTAGGACTAGGGGAGCTACACTCTGGTGTGGGTAACATATTTATGAACTTTCATTGGTGTAAAACTAGGGGAGCTACACTCCGGTATTGTATCACATTTATGTACTTTTTCATTGGTGTAGGATTAGGGGAGCTACACTTTGGTGTGGTATAATATTTATGTACTTTCATTGGTGTAAAACTAGGGGAGCTACACTCTGGTGTTGTATCACATTTATGTACTTTCATTGGTGTAAAATTAGGGGAGCTAAACTCCGATGTGGTATCATATTTATGTACTTTCATTGGTGTGAAACTAAGGGAGCTACACTCCGATGTGGCATCATATTTATGTACTTTCATTGGTGTAAAACTAGGGGGGCTAAACTCCGATGTGGTATCATATTTATGTACTTTCATTGGTGTGAAACTAGGGGAGCTACACTCCGATGTGGCATCATATTTATGTACTTTCATTGGTGTAAAACTAGGGGGGCTAAACTCCGATGTGGTATCATATTTATGTACTTTCATTGGTGTGAAACTAGGGGAGCTACACTCCGATGTGGCATCATATTTATGTACTTTCATTGGTGTAAAACTAGGGGGGCTAAACTCCGATGTG
>JAUELF010234207.1:0-13220 GCA_031471495.1 Clinocardium nuttallii
TCTAAGCTGATCACCAGTCCTTCCGTATTATGCCAAAGTCAGCCTACCGTTCATCTTAACTGTTCATCAGTCCTTCTGTAGTATACCAAAGTCAGCCTACCGTCATCTAAGCTGATCACCAGTCCTTCCGTAGTATACCAATATCAGCCTACCGTCATCTAAGCTGGTCATCAGTCCTTCTGTAGTATACCAAAGTCAGCCTACCGTCATCTAAGCTGATCACCCCCCTTCTGTAGTATACCAAAGTCAGCCTACCGTCATCTAAGCTCATCATCAGTCCTTACGTAGTATCGTAGTATACCAAATCCAGCATACCGTAGTCTCAATTGTTCAATAGTCCTTCCGTAGTATAGTTGTTCATCAGTCCTTCCGTAGTATACCAAAGAAGCATTATGTATTCTAAACTAAGAATTCCTATCCCTGCGGAATACTTTGAGGGTATGACTTGTTGTTTTGTAGATCATTGTTATAAGGCTATGCACCGCAATAAATAAAGCATTTTGAACAGCTATCGTACATGTTTTTTTGGTATTGCTGACGTATGTAATAGTCGAACCCAAACTCCAACTTGGAACATCCAAGCAGCGGGTGCAATGACCTTAGCTACATGCTTACAATTCAATTTTTGTTTTTTACATTTTCTTTGACCGAACATTATGCGTTGTAGTATGTCTTTATTTTGTTGAAAAGTGGTTAAGACTGATATTTACGGTGCTCTGCTAAATCCAACATTTACGTTATTATGACACGTGTGGAAAAACACAATGCGCCATTCTCATATATAAGTTTGTCTTTCGATTACAACTCGTGCAGCATATAACCATGTTAACAAAAGCAATATGCATCAATGCTCGGCTTTTAATGAATAAATGACAGTTCAGCTAAAAGTGTATCATACTTTTGTCATTTTGACTTAATTCTGGTTGAAAACATCATTTGAAATGGGATATTGCTCGTTTAGAGCTAATTTTCATTTACTCACAATGTTTTCAAATGTTTTCTGTTACAGAGGCACCAAACATCATCAGAGTAAACCCATCTGAGCCGTCCCACGAGAAAACCAACGCGATGGCCTCTGCGTAATGTAGCGACCCAGCGCAGGCTAATCCGGGCCGACACATTCCGTCTCAGGGGATAGAGATATAGAGTAATGATTCATGCAACAGAAAATTCACAGGAGGTGAAAAGTGTCTGTCCGGGTTAACCTGCGCGGCATGCTTTGGCTGATCTGGGTCGATACTTTAAGCAGAGTCCACACTGTTGGTCTTCTCGAGGGACGTCTCATCTGGAGACGTGTCCAACCGGAAAGTGTGTGAAAGGAGACTTCTTTGTTATATATACTATTTCTAAAAAGTCAGCTGTTGCAAAGAATACAAATATGTATTCTATATAGATGTGTATGTGTGTGATTCCTTTGAATTGGTTGTATTCAGATTGTTTCTAAAAGACTGTAGTATAAACTCTTCTTTGAAAGATGTTAACATGTGGCTATATTCTTTATTAAGTAATTGTGTATTCCGTTGGTATTATGTGTATCATTGTTGATGTATCGATTTACAATTATTGTATAAAACGGTGTTAACCTTTTAAGTTGAATCCCGTACATTATGTATACACACATGTAAAGAGTGTGTATACGCAAAAACCGGTCTAACGTTAAGTTCCAAATTCACATGCACATACAGTTACATTTTACAAACGTTTGTAGTGTTCATAAAAAGAAGAAGAAAAATACTTTTCCGTACAAATTCAAATTTTGCCTATTGACAAAAATGGAATAATTAAGTTTGTTCGCCTAGTATTGCAACTTAATTGTTGGTTGTTTTACAAAGATGTGTTTTTTTTGCAAAACGTAACATATAACTTGTCAATGTCAAAGACTTGACTAATACCTAAGTCTTCATAGGCATATACAAAAATAGGTCTGCTACAGAGTTGTTGTATGTGGAAAAGGTTTTAACACTTCATTGAATATTGTTTATGTGGAGATTGAGGTCTGCTGCAGAGTTGTTGTATGTGGGAAATATTTTAACACTTCAATGAATATTGTTTATGTGAAAATTGCTTATGTCACTGTTAATTTCCCTTATCATGTCAGCCGTTTCATGAGAAACCTAACAGTAGGGACATTAGATCAGCTTGCGCAGTCCGTGCAGGCTAATCCAGGCTGACACATTCTGTCTCAGGGGAAAAGAGGTATAGAGTAATAATTCATGAAACAGAAAACCAACAGGATGGGGAAATGGTCTGCCAAGATTAACCTGTGCGGAACGCTGAGGCTGATCCGGGTCGACATTTTACGCAGATTCCATAATGTTTTGCGTTTCGCGTAACGGCTCACGTATAATATTTCGGAACATTAAAACATTTATAAAAGAACAGTGACTTCCTCATTGATGCTCCAAGAAAATCAACTTATTCAATTCGCGACCAATACAGATTTAGATCAGTCTACGTATTCGTGCAGTATGCCAGGAATCTGCTTTGTTCGTCAAGTGGTAACAGGAAACTCCGAGAAACGTTTCACAAACGTTGTAACTGTAAACCAGATTGCATTGGTGTGTAGACAGATAGTTTCCAATTCTTGCAATGCAGATTGGTTTTACATTAAAGCACTGCTAAACGCTTCGTCGGACACACACAGTTGTTTTCTCCGCTATACTCCAAACATCGTCGGCACGAACAGTGGTTGACTCCGCTACACTCCAAACATCATCGACGCTCAAAACATCGTTGGACACACACGTTTGTTTTCTCCGCTACACCTACACATACAGTTGTCGACTCCACTAAGCTTCAAACTGGTGGTGTTTTGAGCGTAGCGGACGGAGGTAACAACCGATAATGTAATAAACTAGACCTCTCTTGGGACTCATTTTGCAATGTCTGTTTCGTTGTAAGGATGTTTATTGAATGATCAGGTGCGGATATGTACAGTAACGGCATTCGGTTTCATTGTCCTTATAAATGCAATTCAGCCATTTTAAACGATAAAAGCTTCGGACCCAGAGTATCCAGTTATACCCTTTATTGTTTCATCCGAGTCTCAATCCTAAGCTATTATGTTTATTGCGTGTACTTGTCAGTACACCGTATAGTCTAGCTCCTACGTACTCACGGAGGGAAGCTACACAATTGGTTTTATATACGCACGAGAGATATGTTTGTGTAACAAGGGCGTTTCGAGAGCTCACTTCTAACGAGACCATCGACAGAGACAGTCGCATCTTTTAGTTCAAATCATGGAAGACAATCCAAATACAAGCGACATTGTATTCACTCGAACTATTGATATCTGATATGAATCATATCAGACAAACCTCGGCCTTCGGATTTATCAATAATCGATATTGATGGTTATTAAATTATGTTTTGTTGGAATGGTGTTTTACTCCCTTTTTAACAATATTTCTCGCGGTCTTTCCTTGTTGTTTTACTTCGTATTTATCTTGACCCTAGCGAAACCCTGAGCGTCATATGTATACGTCTTGTTATGAGCCAGCCGAGTATTTCATTGATATCGTGGATTTACCTGGGCATTAACAAGCACTACCGGTTGGTGTTATCAAGCACATCAGTTCTAACGCAAACCTGAGCGCCAAGGTTGGAATACATTACATCAATGTAAGTTTTGTATATGACTTGACCGGGGATCGAACACTCAGTCTTCTCGCCCGATCCCGAGGGAGAATGTCTACATATTAAGTGACGTAAGTGAGTGCTTCATATCTGACATTTCTCCAAAGGTTTAAGTATGCATGTAAGACTATATATGGAAAACTGGAGAACATCTTTTTTCAGATTGCCAAAAAATATTTATTCATAAATCGTTTTTTTTTTATACTTTCAAAGTTCGAATGTCGGTTCTCATGGGACTATACACACTGTCTTTGATAAAAGTATCGAGAATTCATAAAAACGGTCACCTAGAAAATAAACAACATGTGAGCAGCGCTCTGTAAAAACAAATCATTATGAATTGGCGACTAGTACAGATCCAGATCAGCCAGTGCACTGTTCATCAAATAGTCATAATTAAGTTCGAGAACAATTTGGAAAAAGGATGGACACGGGTATGTTTTTTCTACACTTGAGCTAATTTTGCTAATGTTAGTTTTCTTAAAGCATCATTTCAACATTACAATAATTTAATCACTAGAACAACACCAGGAAGGGATATGTTTGGCCATTCTAAAATGTAGTTATAGCAAAAACCCTGTTTTATGTTTATTAATGGATACCGGTTTCAAAGGTTTTAAAAGTAGTTAATATACATTTAGCATTTGCAAATACAAACCTCGACGTGTGTTTCTGTATCGGACAAAGGGATTTAATGTAATACATGATCTTGTCTTCTTTAATAAAAGTATGCTTGACAGCTTAACATTTTAGTAAATCTTCTGAATACGGCCTTCCGAGCTTCATTTCCATGTCATTTACATTTTAATAAAAGATGGCATTTATGCCCTCTACTGGGTTATAAAAGAACGCGCCCTCTGAACTACGTTACTTAAGTTTCGTAATACAATTCGTCAAACAGACGTTTTCTTTGGACAGATAATTCTCAAATGTACAGAGTTATAAAGTTGATTTGTATGTTTTCTCGAGTTAATAATATGCACTTTATACCAACTTACTAAATCCAAAACGTTGTTAGTACATATTTCCTCAAGATGTACTTACACTCCTTTGGAATCAACCAATCCGTAATGTCCATTCCGACTTTCATACAAAAAACATGGAAGTTTCGTAAATGCCAGCAGTGTTACAGCTGTATGTAGCCTGTATAGTCCGTATACATTGATACCTCGTCTGCTGCATAAGCACCAGGAAGCGTCAGTATGTTTGCAAGTGTTAAATAGAACACATTAGATCGTAAGTTTATCATATCAAATATAAAATAGTCCGTTTTTCTTCGTAGACTAATCGATCAGAAGTGTCTGCAAGTCCTCTAGAGGTAAATACAATATGAAAGAATTACACATCTGTCTTGTAGTTTTCTTGATCAAAATGAGCATTCTGTTTTCTAATATGTAGCCGCAGCAGCTGTATACTTTTCAAGATGTTAAAATGTTATTATCGCGTGACCGTAAAAATTATAATCTATATCACGTGTAAAGTAGTAGATGGTTGAAGAGTAGAGTTTCCTGTTTTCTAAGATGCAAGCACTTGTCAACGTCCTTGTGGCACACGACTGTTGGAAATACTACCGGGTAGGGGTGGGGGAATATCTCCCCCTTCCTCTGCAAACATTATAACCCTGTTTTTAAGTGTTCTTCCAAAATGTAAACATTATATTTACATATATGTATTTATTATAAGACGGTTGGAAATACTATGAGGAAAAAGGAAAATATAATCATCAAGAAGATCAAACTATCTCCTTCTACCACACGGGCGTCTGAACGATATCCCTGTATGTGACCCCGAGTCCGTGCTGTCTTCCCGATACGGAATTGCACTTATACCCACAGGTGTTAGTATTATATTCCTTGCTGTTATCCTAAGACCTACACATGTTAGAACCATATCCCTTGGTGTGATCCCGATACAGAATGACAATACGACCCACGGGTATTAGTACCATATCCCTTGGTGTGATCCCGATACAGAATGGCACTAATACCCACGGGCATGGAACGCCTGCACTGTCTTTGGTAGTGATGAATCAATATTAGTACCATATTCATTGTTTTGATCCAGATACAGAATGACAATACGACCCACGGGTGTTAGTATCATATTCCTTGTTGTGATCCTGATACAGAATGACAATACAACCCACGGGTGTTATTATCATATTCCTTGTTTTGATCCTGATACAGAATGACAATACAACCCACGGGTGTTAGTATCATATGCATTGTTTTGATCCTGATACAGAATGACAATACGACCCACGGGTATTAGTATCATATTCCTTGTTGTGATCCCGATACGGAATTTAAAATACAACCCACGGGTGTTAGTACCATATTTCTTGTTGTGATCTCGATACGGAAGTTAAAATACTATCCACGGGTATTTGTACCATATTCCTTGTTGTGATCCCGATACGGAAGTTAAAATACTATCCACGGGTATTTGTACCGTATTCCTTGTTATGATCCCGATACGGAAGTTAAAATACGACCCATGGATATTAGTGCCATATTCTTTGTTGTGATGGCAATTAGAACAAATGGTATTAGTACCATATCCCTTGTTGTGTTCCAGACAATATGAATAAAACTATATTCCTTGTTATGAATGCAATAAGACCCACGGGTATTAGTACCATATACCTCGTCGCTTTAGCAATTGCAGTGCAGCACATGTCCCCGTGTTTCTATATCGACGCAAGCTTGTGGACAATATGATGAATGTTATGTCCATATAAACGTTACAAAGCATGCCCAATTGAATATCTAATATTTTGAGAGTTTCCTCGTCTTCGAAAAATCAATTCACTTTTAATACGTAACATAATGCAGCTGAAATAAGAATATATCGCGGTCCTTAACGTTGAGTTTCTAGATTTTACTAGATGCACGTTTTGAATTATTTACAGTGCTTAACCCTTTCTCTCTTCCAGAAGCATTTTTAACGCGGCTGCAGTAGACGGCTTTTGAAAACAGTATGGCAAAGGGAGAAAGTGTTTTTCATGTTTGTTTTCAACTCTATTCAATAATTAAACTTTAATTAAAAGAGATATGCCAGTTTGTTGTCTGCATGTTACCACAGTCATCTTCTGCATATGTGTTGTATGTGGGGAAGTGTTAAAGGATACGTATATGTTCATTTGCTGGTCACGCTGTATTCCCCCAAACTATATTGTCATTCTAGATGTGTATAAGTTCTTGAATATGTATGGAACAGAGCTTACTTAGAATAAGCATAATTGGTGGTTTACAATATAGGCTAGAGTCGACTGTACACGTGTGAAAGCTGGTTTTGATCTATATTGATCGGACATTCACTCATGCAGAAGCTTTCTCATGCGTCTGTAGCAGACGACTTAAGAAAGAATTGTGGATGAGCAAGTAAACACTTTGCCAGAAGGTTTTTAATTTCTTTTAATAATTATATTTTCAACGTTGGAGATTTTCAATATTTTCGCCTATATGCAATCAAAGTTAACTGTTACATACTTGTTACATGCGGGAGAGGGTTACTATCGTGCATATTTATGGCATGTGTCCCCACATTAAAATCACGTCATCTTTATGCATATGGTTTAGCAAACGAATCTTTCAATATACTGTGTCTTATTTCTGAACGACGCACATACAGATACAATGTATAGATGAACACTAGTCTTTAGAGCGTAACTGTTTGTTAAAATTCATTGAGACTCAAATGTTGATTAAACTCAACTATAGCAGGATAAGGGTTAAGGGCATACACATGGCTGTCGTAATGGCTCCCTTTAAACCATTACTCCACTCAGACGACATCAAACACCTGCCATTGAACGTGACTTTTGAAAACATTGCAATAAAAGGTGAAATTGCTCGTTTGGAATGCAATATTTTCAACTCTTTACCAATATAAATCAGTTTTCATGATTGTAAAACTTGTTCGTGGCATGATTGTATTGCAGACGAATTTTTAAATGTCATGTGAAGTTATGAGTTGAGAGGTTTTATTATAGACGCTGCTGTCAGTCACTGATACATCTTCTAATGGATGTAATACCTAGAATAGTGAATGTTAAAAATATCTTACATGTGAACAGTATAGACCGAAATGTCCCTTTCCTAATACAAACGACATTTATAAGTCATTTTGGGGGGAAATAGAACGTGTGTTTGGGAGGTGGGCGAAATGTGCAGTACGTTCGTTTTTCATTTCACAATGTTTTTAAATATTTATTAAAACTACTCACTCATTTTCTTAACATTTGCATTTTTCCTCAGATATTGTCAAAACAAACGAAAATTATCCGATCAGATAAAACGGTTCAGTGTCTGTATTATAATGGAATATTGACTGATTGAAGACAGTGTTATTAGAAACCACTGTCATTCAATCATACGTCTTCCCCTTGATTACATAGCAAATTTTCCTAAATCTTTTCCTAAAGCTTTCCGTATTATTTCGATTCATTTATTCTATCTTAAAAAGAGAAACCATACGATACACCATTCCCAACATACAAACGAGAGTTGTCACATCTGAAGCGGACGAGTCTTTGAAAACATTGTTTCAAAAGGATCATTTACGTATACTTTTTATTTTTTGCCGCAATGTGTTTTTCGCTATTTCAACAGTCCAATACAGATTTATCGAAAACTTTTGTATTTTCTCGACAACTGTAGATCCAGATCATCATGGGCAGCATGTTCGCTAACTAATCAAATAATCTTTCAAAAAGTCTTTGGTACATTGTACATACCATATATTAGCCGTTCCACGACAAATCCAATCTTATAAACTCTCAGTAATGTATCGATCAAGATTTGCCTGCGAAGTCCGCTCAGGCTAATCCGGGAATACACGTTCTGTATCAGGTATAGAGTGGTGTTTTCTGAAACAGAAAATCAATAGGTGGCGAAAGGTGTCTGTCCGTGTTAGCCTGCGCGGCGTGCTTAGGCTGATCCTTGTCGATAGTTTACGCAGGGTCCACACTATTGGTTCTTCTCGCGCAACCGTTCATATTTAGATCAGGTAGCAATGCATAAGCATTACCGACATTTTGTCACAAATACACTAAGAATGGTTATACTACAGCTGCAGCCATTGCTTATACTAAAAGTTCGTGTCAGAAATTATGTAAATGTTTAGACATTGATAATAAGCATGCTAACATTTGTTGTCAACAATTATGTAAATGTTTAGACATTGCTTATAAGCATGCTAACATTTGTTGTCAACAATTATGTAAATGTTTAGAATGTGCTAATAAACCGGCTAACAAGTGTTGTCAGAAGTTCTGTAAATGTACAGACCGTGCTTATAAACATGATATTAAGGTTCTTCTGTCTTAAGTAAACGAAAAAACAACACGTCAATTATATGACCCAAGATTTCCCGTGTGTATAAGATAAACTAGCCGGTCAATAGTATAAAGGAATAAGACCGCATCCCAGAAAAATACTTCCATAGTGTATACTTGTTAAGTGTTGATAAAGATCTGACGTTGTAGACATGCTATCTGATTTATATGTGTATACTTTATCAGAGTTTTTCTTAAAGTTTCTGTAATAATTTCACTATCACTACATATCCAGATTAGACTGCTTAGATGAGCACAGGAGGACGATCGGGGTCTTCATTGGTAGCAAATGGCTAATGGTTGTTTTTTTCTGAAGCACAGCTTAATTGAAAACATCTACGAGTACTTACGTCAATTATTGCCACACTATGTCAAACAACTAATAAAAACAAATGTGATCCGTTATGTTGATAGACTGCTGTGGTAAGGCATCATATAAAACACTTGCTCTCAGGGTATTCGGATTTTGGCCAGCGTCAAAAATAGAAATACTGATACATAGTAAGTTGTTGGTACATTTTTGTGTAAATGGTTCATTTTAATGTTTATATATATGTGAAAAGTAAGCTCTCAGTATGGGTTTGAACTTTTCAGTTGAACCCACATCTACTTCCGGTTTGACAACACTGGTTGCAGAGCTAGGCGTGAATTTAGAGGTAAATTTGAATAACAGCTTTCGCGTCCAAGATTGCTTGAAAAGGAGCTGGAAACTTGGTATTTCTGACTGGACCAAAATATTGCCTATCGTTTTAGAGTCTAAGCAGCTCTTCAATTTAACACTTACCCTCTGCATTTGTGTTGGGTGATCTTTGGAATAAAGAGTAAAATTGGTATTTTTGTCCTACTTTTCCATCCTGTTTCAGACCACTTTTGTGGCCATTTCGTTCCATAATATTTACTGACAGTTTGACTTCCAGTCATTTTCATTTTCTTATAATTCTGGCACTTCTTGATACAGGAAAACTCTTTTATCAAACCAGTATGGAGATATTATGAGAAATATTGAGAAAATAAAAGTTGGGGTGTCCTCAGGAAACAGAATATCAGCTGTGTTATGCCACCTTATCTCTCGTGTTCTGAAGATGAGACATTGGCATGGCTCGGTGTTGGTCGGTGAGGAGTGTTTTGCTTGTACAACCATTTAAACGCAATGCTCTGAACATTAACGTTTGCCGTATTGCACGACTTAAGTTAAAATTTGGGGACAATGAAGACAAAGACCAGTCTGCACATTTCTGCAATATTATCTTTGTCTACGAATTGCGCATCACATGTATCAATATGCAGCAAAAGTTACTCTATACCGTTCATTAGTTTAATAGCAATTGATTCATAATTAATTGTGAGTAAACGTGTCTCGTGAATTCAGCAGGTCAATGGTTAATAGTCGTTCAATGTATATGAGATTTTCTTTTAGCAAAAAAAAAGTGTTTCATTTCATTTTTGTTAGAAAAAATGATTTTATTTTAAAATAAACACTTCGCGATGTTTTTAGTCTGATTTTTATATTCCATTCATTAAGACAAAACAAAGGTGAGGGAGAGATTGTTTAACGATGTATATTGACAGTACAGCAAAGTTAACCCTTTCACACATAAAGACACCTTCTGACGCCTCTGCAGCTGGTGACCTTTGAACACGTTGTGGCATAATGAGTAGTTTCTCCTTTTTTTAAAACTTTTGCCAATTTTAAAAAAAAATGTTTTTTTCATTTATAGAGAGTATTAATATTTTTTAATAACAGTTTTCAAAGTCGCCTGCTGCATATTTGTTTTAACCCTTTACCACATACAAATCTGAAACAGACGCCAATAAAACCATCTCGGAAAAAATATGGAAAAGCCTATATGAACGAAAGTTTAAGAACATTGCGGCAAAAGGAGAAATTGATCATCATGAATCATTTCTCCTTTTGCGACGTCGTTTTAAAGAGTCGTCTGCTGCAAATGTGTCCGAAAGCGTCTGCATGTGGGAAACGGGTTAAGTTCGGAAGGGTTAACTTGTTTATAAATGGGGAACAAAGTGTGAAGGGAAACATGTGTGTTAAAATTGATTGCATGGGGGCCCACAATGAGCGGTTATCTATGATTAATTAATGCACAGATTTGCCCTTAATTTATTATGCATTACGTGACATTTGATCCCACCTAAACGTGTCTCTCTCAGTTGATATGTAGTGCACAGAAGTTTACCTTTTGAAATGCATTTATACATAACAAGTGAACTCTTTAACCCTTTCCCACATACAGCAAAACTAAAGCAGGCAACTTAGAAAATAGAAAACACTCAGTCAAACAAATGAGTCATCTCTGTAAATGAAATTAATTGAATACAGTTGAAAACATCGTGAAAAATGGAGAATTTGCTTATAATGAGCAACTTCTTCTTTTTGTCACACTGTTTCAAATATCGTCTGCTGCAGAGACGTTATAAAGTGTCTGAATGAGGAGGGGGGCGGGAGGGGGTTTATACATTAATAACTAACAACCCCCAGGTAGTAAAGTAGTGACGGAAATAAGTAATTGATTGTAATGAATACTTTGTTTGTTAGTTTGTTTTCCACCGTTTTCAACTTTATTTCAGTTATATCACAGCACCCTTATCACAATCCTGGGTAAATTAATCAGGTAATTATGTTGAAGGGCACTCTACCATGACCACTGTGACTGGGAGTTGAACCCGGCTGTGATGAGTAGAGCTACATGTATTTATTCAGCTGTAGTCAAATACTATTGATAGGAACTTGACATCATGAGTAAAGAGAAATGAGTCGTACTACAAGTACACCAACATTATGAACTCTGCGTAACGTATCGACTCTGATCAATTTGCGCAGGCGAATCAGGGCCGACATATTCCGTTTCAGGGGTATAGAGGTGTATAGTAATGATTCCTGAAACAGAAAATTCACAGGAGGCGAAAATAATATGTCCTGGTTAGCCTGCGCGGTATGCTTAGGCTGATCCTGGGAGAAACTTTACGCAGAGTCCACAATGTTGGTTTTCTCGCCGGACGGCTCAAATAATTATTTATTGGTGTTTAACGCAGTTTTCAACTATACGGTGGCCATCTACCAATGTGGTTCCTGTCCTTTTAACATCAGCACTCAACACAACATTATATTCAACTCTTGCCATTTGTGTTAAATGTACCTAGGTATGTGTAGTGCACTGGTCCGTCGGAACTCCGATGACAATGTTTAACCCACAAACTAGCAGGACACGACTTTGAAAATATATGGAACATAATGGGCAAAATTATCGGTAAGCGAAAGTATCAACTTAAGTTGAAACCATTGAGACAAAATGAGACATTGCTCATTGAATATTAAAAAAACCTCTTCTGCTGAGGCGTCAGAAACGTATCTATGTTAATACAATAACAACAATAATAAAGTTGATTAATTACTTTTAGATAGTAAGTAACTAAGTATTGTATAATAGTTACACGTGTATGTACATCCACAAGTCAAAGTACAAACAGTAATAATTAACACCCGGGCCCATGGGCCTATAAGTAACTTTCAAACGAAATATTATTAAGAAATAGGAAATCAAGATAAAGGAACCATTACAACACTAACTAAGCAATCTGATCTGTCAGAGGTTGTGCGGTTCGCGGGTCCTGTCGGTAACAGCAGATGATAACTCTGGTACGGGTATCGGCTTGCACAAAGGCAATAACATATGCAAATACGTAATATGGTCCACAAAGAAACAGCAATATGCATATAGTAAATACGTTTCTGCCGGTACATGGTACTATATGGACCCACGTTGAACTGACATCGATCGACAGAATATTTCGATAAGAGATAATCCGGATCAGTCTGCGCCCGTCTTACTAAACAGTATCAGTACTGGGGCGGTGTCTGTGATTTTTGGGCAACTTAATATCGAGTGAAATGGACCCTATATCGACCCCTGCTGATCTATACCCACAGTCGGATGGACTTTTCTGGCTTTGGTTTGTTCGGAGTCGTACAACATCCACTGTCAGAAGTTCTGGTAGGAAGCCTTCAAGGACATAGGTCGCCTCCAACACAGTCAGACCTGTGCCAAAGACAACCTTGGAATAGCGATTCACTGTATACAGCAACTACAGGTTTAGTTTCTCAATTCCTCTTTTTCTGCAGTTTGACTATAAAGACCACCCGTGAACAAAGATCGTATGGTTGTGTTCCCATGGGCGGTTGCACTGTATAAACACATTAACGAACACACATGATACACACACATGATAC
>JAUELF010234218.1:0-13219 GCA_031471495.1 Clinocardium nuttallii
CACTTTTTGAGTATTTTAACGACTATGGTGTGATTTTCCGCATTTTTCTCTGTTATATAAATTCGGATTCCTGTGGTTATACACGAGTTTTAAATACATTTGCGAACGTTATAAACGAAGATAAAGTGACACATTTGTTTGAGTGCGCCTTGGGCTTATGTTATACTTGGGACTATCTATCCATTTATATCCATGTATATATTTAGCACCAGGATCATCTATCCGTGTGATTTATTCAGTATATCCTTTTCCAATCATATTAAAATCAGACCAAAATACTTCACGGCGTGGTAATTCGATCTGACGACATCGCATAAAAGGTTGTCTCGAGTTGACAATTTACAATTATATATTCATGAGCAGTTGCTCGGGGTTATAATGTGTTCAATGCGCAAAGAACTCGAGCGCAACCAACGCTTCATACAATCGGAACACTCGACACTCACCGTTTCTCTTCTTTGTTTTTATGGGATACCGCGCTCTCCTGTTTTATACCTAACGACTGTATGTGATCATTTGGGGCAGTCTTGATAACATATTAACATTATTGAAGATGAGTTTTACTTCCTTTTCGAATGTCCCATCTATGGCGATTTAAGACCCCTTTTAATGAATCATGGACTCCAGACAAAATTTAATTTGATTAAATATTAATTATACAAACAATCAGTCTGAAGTCGACAATAGTACACAATTCCTCCAGAGCGCATTCAAACTAAGAAAACAGTGATGATTCGGCTTTGCTAGTCAGTGCTATAATTCATCTTATCACTTTTATTGAATATACGTATCAATTATGCTGGAGTATTGGCCGGTAGCCTAAAGTGTGAAATAGATATCTTGTATTTTGTATCTCAAACTCTCATCTGGCGCAATGTTATGCTTTCATTTATCTTGGTTTTTTTTTCGAATTATTAGGTTAGGTCGAAATAGTATCCATACTCAGAGACATATATTTATTAAACCTTGTGTTTAATATGTCTCTGCCATACATACTTAAGAGTTAAATATCTAAATTTGAACACAGCATTACGTTACGCCACATGTAGGCGCTTTATGACGCCGCGGCCGTAGGTGACTTTTTAAAACGTAATGAACAATTTCTCATTTTGCCATAAAGTTTTTAACAATTTTCAAAAGTCGTAAGTACTTTTATTTTCAGAGATATTTTTGACTAGATGTTTTCAAAGGCGTCTGCTGCTTATTGTGCTGTATGTTGGAAAGGGTCACATCGCATTTCGTTATGTTGGAAATGGTCACATCGCATTTCGTTATGTTGGAAAGGGTCACATCGCATTTCGTTATGTTGGAAAGGGTCACATCGCATTTCGTTATGTTGGAAGGGGTCACATCGCATTTCGTTCATATTTTTAAAAGTTGATATTTGACCAATCACAGAGAAATACCGGGAATAAATTGTCTAGTTTCTGTCAAGCATCGATATGTGGGGTTTAGTTTTTAAGAATATGAGTTATTGCTGTCAGTGACCGAGAAAATAATCCTAATGAAAAATATGAAATACAGACATAGAAATATGTTTCTATCTTCTTTTAGCCATTTTAATTAGTTTTCCCCTTGTCTTATTTAGTATAATTATACCCATAAATCTTTGCTACTGGACTCAACGCGGGGCTTCCGGCTACTCTCCGTCCCCGGGGGTATTATCCCTTTCTTCATTCGCCTATAGATGATTTAATAAAATAAAAACTTTCTTTTTTAAAATGAGTAAAAGATTATCATTACATGTATATATAATTAATGAAAATCTCAACATTTCAAGGAGATTCAAGAAATTCAACGATCAATAGACTTGTTTAACGTTTTTGAATGCAGATTGTGTTATCCGAACTGCTATAAGCCATGTTGTTGGTGGAGTAAAGGGGTGATAGTATCAAATGAGGGAATCCCTACAAGAGGCCGCGCGGTGTCCATTAACTTAAGACAATGGTCGCGTATTGTATTCCGTAAAATCTATTAGCTGAAACTGGGCGACAGTCATGTAAGGTAGCGAACAAATAGATGTCTAATGCTACTTTGAAGAAAATTTACAACTCTGGGAACAAATATGAAGAAATCATTCGATCTTAACGCTTTGTTTAACCCTTTTTCTTTTTGACGCTCTTTTCATGTTGAAATTCTAGAATAAATATTTTTGAACAATTTTCACTTACATGCGCTTTCTGACGCCTCTGCGACAGACGACTTTTGACAATATTGTGGCAAAAAGGAGAACTTGATCATAAAATGTAATTGCTACTTTTGCCACAATGTTGTCAACTCATTAAAAAAAATGTGTACTGTCAGTTAATGAAATTTTCCAGAATAAATGGCAAAGATGTTTTCGAAGTCGTCTGCTGCAGATTTGTTTAATGTTGAAAAGCGTTAACAAGGGTAAAATTGTATTTGTATGATGGAAATCATGTATTACTAAAAATATCAAACATAACTTTTGAAGTTTTTTTTTGGACAACAACGAGACCTGTGAATAAAGAAACTTAATTAAAAAGACCATACAATCCAAAACCAGGACACATTTTTGTCTAGATGTTTTCAAATCCGTCTGCTGCAAATGTGTTGTTTGTAGGAACAGGTTAATGCTGATATTGCATAGATCCGGAAAATATCTTCATAATCGAAACCATCGGCCCCACGCGATGGCCCCATGTAATGCCTCAACGATCACACATGAAATGTATTTGTATTGAATGCAGTAGTGCATACGTAATAAATAACTCAATTACGTTTTCCGTTTCAAGTTTATCTCGATTCCACAAGACTGGAAATAGAATACTAAAGATCAGAGAGCATGCTATGCCTAACTAGATTGTAAGTTATGGTATTTTATCCTTAGCTTCATTGCTGGATTCGAAACAATCATATCTTAATCGTTTTAGTGGGTGTATATACGTTGGTCTGCAGTTGAGCTGAAAGCTGTCAATATCAATACATATGTCGGAGTATGAATTGTTATGCAATATATCATTTAACCCTTTCTTACATTCACACGCAATTTGAAGCAATTGTAGTAGATGTGTTTTAAAAACATTGTGACAAAAGGATTATTGTTCAGAATGAGCGAGCGAATATTCCTTGGTCCAATGTTTTCAATTCTATTCAATCCATTTATATTAATTTTCAGAGATTTTATATTTTTGATTTTATGTATTCTATTTAACGTTAGTCTGTTCCAGATTTATTGATCGTTGCTTACGTTTAACATGTATGCATTGCTTACGTTTAACATGTATTCATTGCTTACGTTTAACATGTATTCATTGCTTACGTTTAACATGTATTCATTGCTTACGTTTAACATGTATGCATTGCTTACGTTTAACATGTATTCATTAGTGCATGCTACAATTATTTCCATCATTTTGTCCTGTGGCTGCTTTTTTCTTTACTTCTTTGATTAGTTGTACATGTTTGTTTGTTCATGTTTCTTGTCATAATAAAAATGTTTGTCTAGTTACTCTAAGCAGCATTAAAATGGTTATTTACACGACGTCAAATGTTATGCCTGTGTTGACATTTTAAAAATAGGCTTTGGCAATATCTAGGCGAAAAGAAAGAATATGTCTATATATATAGGTATAATAAATGATTAGAATTGGAAACACACATACATGGCAAAAGAAGAAATTGTTCATGATGAGCAATTTTTTCTTTTACCACAATGTTTTCAAAAGTCGTTCACTGCAGATGCATCACAATGATACAGTACGTCAAAATGATACAGTACGTCAAAATGATACAGTACGTCAAAATGATACGTCAAAATGATACAGTACGTCAAAATGCGTCTACAAGTGGGAAGATGTTAATGTCTCACTAAATCGTTCCTTCTAACCTGTTTATTTCGAAAAACGTTGATATTCTCTTTCTCTGGTATATAAACGTTTTCCGATACCTCAACAGCGAACACTTTTTGAAATGCAATACAATATACTCTGTTGCATAACAACTACAAATTATATAGCAGGTTTGAAAAAGACAGTAAATGTTCTACTTTTGCTACACTGTTTTTAAACACTATTGATTAGTTAGTTATACAGATTTCTTCATGAAGGGATAGAAAGAGTTCCACGTATATAACAAAAAGTGTATATACATTGCGTATGTACACACATAATTTAGACACAATTCTTTGACTTCTACTTTTCCCAAAATTATGTACAAATCTGTATCAAAACCCTTTTTCCAGATCTTCATATGTGCCACCTTTTTCCGCAGATGTTTCTAAAGCAGGGAACTATTTGGATGTCACATCACGTAAACGGTTGGAGCATAAGTCAAAACATTGCACCATAAATCATACGGCTCGGTTTATTACAAAAGCGAAGTTATTCTATAGCTGAGACGTTCTATAAATCATACTTTAATTGATCGTACGCAGTGCATAAAATATTTCCAGTAACCCGATACGGTACTGGATAAATTGTAAACAGTACAAAACATCTCCGATGCGTCCCATGGAAACTGACTTGAATTAATAATATCTTTGATAGACCGCATAGCGAAGAGCCATTGTGTTTGGGCTGATAAGTATAACAACGTTATAAATGGACGAAAAAGCAATGTGTTGCCGTATGGTGATTGTATGGTTTCGTATTCCATTAAATCCTTTTAAACATACACATACGCCGCGATAAATCCAACATTGTGGCCTCTGCGTAGTGCATCGACCCAGATCAGTCCGCGCAGACTGATCCGGGCAGACACATCTCCGTCTCAGAGGGATAGAGGTATAGAGTAATGGTTCGTGAAACTCCACTCGGAGGAGGCGGGAAGTGTCTGTCCGAGTAAGCCTACGTGGCATACTTAGGCTGATCCGGATCGATACATTACGCAGAGGCCATAATGTTGGTTTATTCGCGGGACAGTTCAGTCATGCATTTTGAAACCTCTGCAACCGGCGAGTCTTTAAAAGCACTTTAGCAGAACGAGAAGTTACCAATAATGAAACAATTTCTCTTTTTCCCAGAATATTGTTTCAACTCTTTTCAATATGTATACTTTCATCAAAAGAAAACATTCGTACGTTTGCCTACACGTTTTTTAAACTAAAGTTGTCTCCTGCTAATTTGTTTCATGAGGGAAAGGGTTAAACGCAATAATGTGATAACAGGATTTGATTTCGAACGTACGAAATTGTTTCTGGCTAATAATGAACGTTTTGACTTTCGAACGATCTTTTACAGAGAGCAAGACATTCTATCAATCAAATAGGGAAGCTTGTTTACAGAATAATTGGTAACTTTTAGTAACGAGCATTGGCGTAACTCTTTTCCATATGTAGCGAAACATGCTTAGCAGTATGCAATGTATATGCATAGTTTTGCTTAATAAGTTTACGGACATTCGGCTTCAAAAAGCGTTTAATTCTAAAATACATGTGGAAATCAACAATTTACTTAACCCCCAACAGACAACGTCTAGACAATGCACATCATGAAAATACCCCTATAAAATGATTGTCATCATGAAATAAAGTTGTAAAGCATTGTAGCAAAAGGGAACATTGATCAATTTGGTCAATTTCTCTATTGTCAACTATGTTTTTGTTTTCTCAAGTCTACTAAATAGCAATGCCACATCCAATGCCGCTCGATACGGATGCGTCAACATGTGCCTACGGAATACAACAGCCCTGTGTTCCATAGTCACGCAACTAAAACTGTTTTGCAAAACCTAAATAGGTTTCGTCAAGAAAGCGTGCATTTGTTTGTAAACCAAACCTGTTCTACCTGTTTTCCATTCATAAAACATACAAATTTCGTTCGGTTCGATGGACATAGCTAAAACTGTTTACGTTGTGTTTACTATGGAACACACGGCTGCTGTGTAAGTGGGAAATTGGTCCGAATCATTGTTCCTTAGTAACGTTGTGTGTATACATACATCCACATCGGATGGTTTATCTAGGTGTTCGGTTTGCTGTTGTATGAGTACTCCATATTGATACGACAGGTGTTTATCATGTAACTCTGTTCAATTAGACGTTCAAGTAAAATATTGAATGTATAATTAGACTAATACTAGAAATTGAATAGTGTTAAAGAGTGGCGATGGAATAAAAACAAGGTAGACAACTGACTTCATACCTGCATGAATATTTCAATCAACCTACTGGGGAGTTTTTTCTGTTAGAAAATGCAACATTCACAAGGTTGGTAATAAATCACTTTTAAACTAGGCATTGTTAACTGACTCCTATAAATCACATTTAAAATAGGCATTGTTAACTAAATCATATCTAATATCTGTTGTGTTGTCAATACATAATATAGTATGTCATTTGTTCGCCGGTGTATCCTTTGCACAATATTTCGAGTATAATTTAAATTAAAAAGATAGTTTGATAGTAAATTGTTCCTGTATTAAGATCCCGAAAATATATCAAATGAGCCGAATCACGAGAAAACCAACAGTATTGTCTCTGCGTAATGTATCGACTCAGATAAGCCTGAGCAGTCCGAACGGGCTAATCCGGGACGACACATTTCGCCTCAGGGGTATAGGGGTAAAGAGTAATGATTCCTGAAACAGAAATACATAGGAGGTGAAATATGTCTATCCGGGCGGCACATTTAGGTTGATCCGAGTCGATACTTTACATATAGTCCTCACTGATGGTTTTCTTTTAGTACGGCTCAGATAATTAGCATTGACTATGTAGTAGCCACGTCTAAAGTAAATATACATTGTTTCATCGACGACAATGAAACTCAGGTGATCTTGCACATCCATCGTCTCACAAGAGTTTTCACTATCTGTATACATGTACACATAGATGGGTCAAATACGTTACATCGGACGGTAATTGTAGACATTAAGTGTAGCCCCATTAGTTAGTTTGGATAGAGTTGTACGTCGCTTTCAACACTTGTGCATTTATAGCACGACATTTATTTGGTTAGATAATGGTACTAACTCGGTCCATTTATCCTGACTCCAGCGAGTTAGTCGTAATGATAACCCCGCTATCCTGACTCCAGCGAGTTAGTCGCAATGATAACCCCGCTATCCTGAACGTGAACGAAGGAAAATCATTACTACTATGTTTGAACGTTGTTGGTATGACCCGGACGGAGATTCTCATTTGTTTAACTCATGTTATCCCTTACACAGTGCCCACACGTGGTTTAGTTGTGACCCTTTCTCGTCTGACGCGGTCCAATCGTGAATACATATGTTTGAAGTTCGACATCACCAGGCAATGACATGCTTAACCCTATCTCACATACTGCTAGTCTGCATCAGATGACTTTGTGAACATCTAATCAAAAGTATGGAAAACTTTTCCAAAATCAAAGTTTTGCTAATAAAAAGAGAAAGTGGGAAAGTGTTAACATTGTATTTGGCATCACTGTTCGCGTATTTGTTTTTAAAAAAGGTATTATTGTTGATAAGAAAACGTTTGCCTACTTGTCAAATAGTAAGAGGTTCGTCCTCAAACTATAAGAAATACGAATATACTTGGAATTATGACTACATAGTTTGCTACATTTAAATCAAAAGAACTGTATCGGTTGATTAATTCCGAAACTAGAAACAGGATTTATATATTATGTATGAAGAGAGAGATATGTCAGTTCAATAGATAGAGAATATGAATTACTAATACACTATAAATAAATCACTTACCAATTAAATGAGACAAATAGGAACTCATTTCTCATATCTCTTTAACCTGAACATTTCCTGTCCGTATATTCTGTAGGATATTATATTTGTTATCTGATGTGTTCTATTGCACAATATCGAGCGTAATTTTATTCCGGAATAAAGTATTTGTCATCATAAATCATTGCCGTAATGACCCGACAGGTCTTAATACGGTGATATATAACTATTAATTAACCTTTCATTGGGCAAAGCTAAATCTGAGGTTCACCGTTAACCAACTAGAACTCTAAAAATGAGCCGCCTCGCGAGAAAACCAACATTGAAGTCTCTGCGTAAAGTGTCGACCCGGATCAGCCTAAGGATGCCGTGCAGGCTTACCCGGTTAGACTCTTTTCGCGTCTTGTGGATTTTATGTTTCAGGAATAATTTCTCTTTACCGCTATCCCTCGGAGACGAAATGTGTCGGCCGGATCAGTCTGCGCGGACAGCGCAGGTTGATCTGGTCGATACATTACGCATATGCCATTAATCTAGCAGACAATACATACCTTTATCAGACAGGAACAAGACACCTTTGCTCGCCAAATTGCAATATTGCCGAGTGCAAGCTTAAACAACAACAACAAACGAGCAGACAATACAGAAATCACAGATAGCCCATGGTCTTCACATGTTACACAAGTCCATGCACTAACTGTTATAGCTGCGTGACTAAATAAGAAGAACGAACCGTGCTAGTGGCCATACAAACCCTCGATATTCGACAGAGACATTTTTCTATGTTGTAGCGAAAATTCAGGAATCCATTCATTATCGACCAACAAGTCCGTGCTATACGCACAATCGGTAATCGCAATGTATTGGACCGTGATATAATGATAGCGTAATAGATTCGGAATAATTCCCTAGACATCGCTAGCCCTTCCGGTTCATTTAATCCAAATTTATCAAATCAATTATAAAAACCACCATCGCGTTGTAGCCCGTTATGATTTACAAAACGTTCCTCGTAGTCTGGAATTGTCTCAATCAAACCTTCTCAACTTAGAACAAAACGTATTGGCAAAAAAACTATAGAAACAAAATATAATTAATGAGTAGATTTAAATACATTATGGATAAAGGAGACATTACTCAGTATGAGCAATTTTCCTTCCCTCAAATAGTTTTATCAAGTCGTCTGTTGCAGGTTTTTAAAACTGTGGCTGGCTTCATTTCGGAACGAATACATTACGTTTTTGTTTATTGTTGTGTTAATGCCGTGTACAATGTAGAAGTATTTTGCCAACACTAATATACAGAAATAGTCACACTTATATCTAAATGTATAAAATGGTAGCTTACTCTTATATCTAAATATGTATAACTAAGAGTCCCGCTTAACTAGATCTGTAAGTAACGTCTTATAATAAGTGCTAAAACAGTTCTGTAAAATCAAGTTGAAAACGGTGTTATGGTACAATAGAAACGTTCATGGTGTCAATCGTGCACTTAATAAGATATTAATTTGTTCTTAGGTCGTATTTGTCTTTATATAGCATCAGGATCGGCGTTTCAAGAAACATACCTTTCATGGTGGAAGAATGTACGCTAATATCACATCTAATTAGCCCGGATGAAGGGCACGTGACTGCAAGATATCACGTGATGAAGCAGACAGAAAAGTCAATCAAATCATGACCCATGGCGATACAGCTATAAACTTCACTTCCCTGTCTCATTTTACCAACAGATGCATCGCAGACCAGCGCAATAAAACTAATATTAGTTGTTGCTTCTCTGATGAGATCTTCGCCTAGCTAAAATGTTCTTTGTTGTACTTTTACAAGTACTGACGCTTCAGACAAGAACATATGCGTACGTACATTCTCGTTAGTGTCTTCCACTTCCGTGTATTTGTATACTAGACGGACTTGCGCTTGAAGAACTACCATATACGCGTTCTGAATGAGTTCTAGTAATCGAAAAATGTATCGATAAAAAAAACAGGGTCATTAAATGGATCATTTGTTCATGGCGGTTTCAAATTTAGTCGTCGATTCTTTGATGAGAAAACCTGGTTTCCGGTTTTTATGACAAGATGGCGGATGTGATATCGAATGCACTGATCTCGTGTGAACTTGTGATATCGTGTTTTCTTGCATCCCTTTCGGAGAGTTTATTACAGACGATAAATAGAAGGACAAAAGAAAGTGTCACTGTTATCTCGGGTTCATTAGAAAAATATCGTATATCCATTTCTAAAGTTACAGTTTTCCATCAAACAGCCTTTCGGGAAAATTTTATTATACCAATATGCATTTTTATTGCAAGGACATGTTTCAAGTCGACTTTTAATTGTTTTTGCTCGCTTTATTGGATATTATCTCCTTTGCCATATGCGGTCTTCTTTACAAGCAAGCGTATGACTCTCCGCCATTTTAATATGATTTTATTATGCCGTGAAAACTGGTGGAATAATTATCAATTTCTTCTTAAACACAGTTTGTTGTTAAACTATTCAAAGGGACATCATTTGAAGGAAAGTCCGCTGGTAATGTCTCTTGAATTTCACTGTTGATATATTTTGGTCCATGTTGAATAACTGCTATTGTAAGTGTAACATTTATAATGCAGTCAACATCGATCGAGCAACATCGAACGATTTCAATGATTGAATAATACATCTTGACATGGAAAAGTATACGAAGTGACGAAACTTAAGGTTTTTGGATCACCTGAGCCTCTTCGGCTCAGGTGAGCTATTCTGATCACTTTTTGTCCGTCGTCCGTCTGTCTGTCGTTAACCTTAAGCTTTAAACATCATCTCCTCCTTAACCACATGCACAATTTCAAGCAAACTTCACAGGAATGTTCCTTTGATCGCCCTCTTTCAAAATTGTTCAAATATTTAAATTCCATTGAGAACTTTGGTTGCTGCGGCATCAGAAAGGGCGCCAAATTAAAAGAAATCTTGTCTGAAAGTTATATTTAGTATGTAGCTTCATCTAGTGGACCTTTACCAAGATTGTTCAAATAATAGCCATTGGGTCTAAAATAGCCCCTCACCGGGGATCACTTGTTTTACATAGACTCGTATAGAGAAAACACTTTAAATCTTCTTGTATAAAAGTAGAAGGCACAGGCCTTTGTTATTTGGTATGTAGCTTCATCTAGTGGACATAAAGATTGTTCAAATTATAGCTCTGGGGTGGTCAAAAATGACCCCTCCCCGGGTTCACTTGTTTTACATAGACTCGTATAGGGTAAATACTTTAAAAATATTCTTGTCTAAAGGTAGAAGGCACATACCTTTGATATTTGGTATGTAGCTTCATCTAGTGGACATAAAGATTGTTCAAATTATAGCTCTGGGGTCAAAAATGACCCCTCCCTGGGTTCACTTGTTTTACATAGACTCGTATAGGGAAAATACTTTAAAAATCTTCTTGTCTAAAAGTAGAAGGCCCAGACCTTTGATATTTGGCATGTAACTTCCTCTATTGGATGTCAAATGCTTTAAAACACTCAGTATTTAAAATAATTTCAGATTTAATATTGTATATAAGTCGCGTGTAACCACAAAATGTGTTTTCGATTCTATCTTTGAGCTATCAAAAAATAAACATATACGAACATATATGTGTTCACCAACATATTGTTTACATAAGTTCAATTTGGTGTAAGTGTCTATGTTAAATATATTCTTAAATGGCTTATAAGTTCTCAGTTTCTGTTTTTGCTGTACACTTGTTGACAACTGCGACCCATAGTGCTGTTTAATTTTTGGATCTCCTAGGTTCATGTAAATTACGAATGTGTAGTTATAACAAATTAACTCAATATACTGTTCCGGATAATTAATTAAAACATTGTAGCAAAGTAGTAAGCATTTTCCGAAGTTTACCAAAGTGACTCTGCATGTAGAAAAGTATTAAATTGTATCTGGTTAAATGTCTATAAAAGACAGTGTCTCCAATAAACAAAGCAAGAAGTTGAAACTTTGGGGATTAGATAGGAATTGACGATTGAGATTATACTTGTGTGATTGATGCCTTAACAATAGTCCTCTGAAACGTCTTATATTGATTTCATCAGGCCAAATAGGAGTGCTTCAGCGAGGGAACCATTCTAAACAGATACAACATACATGTTAATACACGTTTGTGCTATGCTTGTTTGGAATAGAATCGTCTAATGTATTGCCATAGTTGTGAGAAGGAGTGATAAGGAAGTTTGGGAAGTGTTCATGTCGGCTCATCCGAATACTCTGCAACTTCCAGTATTTGTTTTGTTTGACATGTTTTACACTAACCAAACTTCTAACAGCACCGGCTGTAAAATCTCTGGCAAATATTCATAGTTTCTTCCAAAATTGGGTAAGAATGTAGGAAAATCCATATGTATATCATATAATGAATAATAGAGGGACAACTAAGCTCACAGTATAAATCAAACACAATTTAGTCGCCCAAAGAATTTGACACATTTTCATCAGATGCACCACAACTTTATCCAAATGAACTACGTTGACGATGCGCAATTAAAATAAATAGCAACTTGCTAATTGGAATGTCATAGTATTCGTGAATCAGCACCTCTTAGAGAGATTAATAACCCATTTAGTTTAAACTTATTTATTTTACATTGATTGCGAAACAAGCTTTAAGCTTATATTAATCACGCTCGATGTTTGCTTCCTGGATACTTAACCAGTACTCGCGCCGTTTGCGTGGAAAAATCCCAAAGGCAGAACCCGCTCATCACGGGATTCGAACCTCTAGCCTTTGGTAGAAAACATTTAATTACCATTTGGGAATCACTTACAGATGACAATATAAGGGGGTATTTTACACATAATGCCTCTCTTATTACTGAACCATAAACTTTGTTGTGGGTACCCTAAATAATGGTTTCACTCTAACGATTATTTTGAGTACCGACAACGTAAGCTTTGAATGTATACTGGGGCTATGACGTGGTTAACACAACAATTTCTCTTAGAAGTGTCACTGTTATCATAATTCGTTATCGCAGTGTCCTGGAGATAGAACGAACTTAATTACCATTTGGGAATTACTTACAGGGTGAAACATTCGGGAGGGCTCTTTCCATCATATTACTGAACCAAACACTATGTTTTGGGAACCCTAAAGAATAGTCTCACTAAAACGATTATTTTGAGTACCCATAACGTAGGGTTTGATTGTCAAACAAGTTTTTTAAGATGAATTGTAAATATCCCGTTTCTATTTTCTGGAGATCAGCACCTTTAAAATCTTCATTTGGAGATATTTTAGTTTTGTTTGTATTCACCATTATTGCTTGTCTGTGATTGGCTGAGATATTTTTTGTCATAACCTCATAACAAAATTAACCTTGGCGAACGGTGCTACTTTTCAAATACTGCCGCTAGATTAGTTTAGGCACATCAATAACATGTGGTGACATGGGGATCTAGAAACTTGAAATTACATCATCTTTGTTATTCGTCCGCGTTATATAACTCTTTATAGGAGATCTAGAAACCTATACAAAATAGTGCAAATGTTTGACGTACTATTTTATGGAAAATAAAGTTGTAAAATACTATTATGTTTTATTACTCACT
>JAUELF010234229.1:0-13219 GCA_031471495.1 Clinocardium nuttallii
TCTCGGAATTTATGGACAAACGTGTGCAAATGAATGTAGCCCAAACTGTGTAAAGACAAATGATATACGACGGTGCAGTAAAAGCGACGGTTCCTGTCTAGGTGATTGCGTGATGGGATACAAAGGTGACCAGTGCGACGTACCTTGTGATGCCGGCTGTCGCAGTAGTTGTGATCGTAAAACAGGGGCATGTAAGCTTTGCAAACCGGCATACTTCGGACCGTCATGCAAACACCTGTGTCATGCCACCTGCTACGATCCGGGTAATGGTGCCAATGTATGTGATCAACACTCGGGTGATTGTCTGTTTGATTGCTCGCAGTTTCTGTGTTCACTATATGGTAATATTTGAATCACTTTCGACAATTTGGGGTATGTTTGTTTGTATGAGCGTTACGCCGCCTTTAAACATGTTCAATAAGTCGCCAGATAGTCATTCGTTATGCTTATCCGACAAATCCGAGCACCATTACTACTTGTTTTAAAGTATTTAGTACGACCCGGTCGGGGATGGTTGTTGACAAGTTCATTCCTATTAATGGACCAGAATTTGTTTATTTTAAAGGTGCTTTCCAAAATATTTCAGTTATATCATGGCGTTTCCTGGGTAATTAACCAATGCTACCGGTTTTCATATTCGTATAAACAACGGTGACACCATTCTTTGAGAGAAATAGGCCATGTATATAATTTTAAACTAATACAGGAATACAGGTATATGTGATGGTTAGATGGTATTTTTTCCTGAATAATAGTTTTTAAGATAATTCTAAGATAGATAGCAAACATGTCATTGATATATATTGATACAATAATTGTATCCATGAACCATGGAACTCTTTGATATATTAAGTTTATTCTGAAAAGTTCGCTAATACTTTTGACGTCGTTGTCTTTGGTTACGACTGGTCGTTTGTCGATAAATTAATCTTATTTTGATCGTAAAACCGTGTCAATGTTTTTGACGTATTAATTTATTTTAACTTTAAGATGTGTATTAATGGTTTTCTCTCCTTGGCGTACAGGGTTGTGGGTTACAACATCTTTAATTAAATGTAAACATTTGCACATACTTTTCGGGCGTGTGCCCTTTGTAAATTAAGTCTTAATTTAATAGTAAACACTTGAACATACTTTTAACATCGTGCTTTTTGTTAAACCAGATAATTATTTGATTTCACTCTTGATCTTTATTTATTTCCAGGACAAACCATAAGCAGTAACCATAGCAATGGTGCTGTCATCGGAGGAGCTGTAGGATCTGTTGCAATACTTGTGTTAATTATAGTTGCAATCTTTATTTTCATTTTCATCAAGAGAAGACGGTACGACTTTAGAAATGTGTTATTATTATCATTATATTTTTCTTTATAATTATTAATATTATCAGTTTTTGTTTTGATTTTTAATTATAGTTTTTATTATTATGTGTGCTTATATAAATATATCATTGACACTCACTCGATAAAGGGTGTGTACACGATGCAGTCTTAGTTGTTATACTCCTTAAGAAAAGTAGACACGGTCAGAAATATTACTTGACCACTTTGACCTGATCCCAATCTGTGTGCATATAGATACGATATCGTATATGTAACTATTCTAAAAGATCCGACCATGTCGTGGCTCGAACTTGGACATTTTGGTCCGAAGTGGTACCATCTACCATGTCGCTATTAAAGCTAGCTTTATAGCAAGGCAGTATTAGTGTCACTTTCTACATAACCTTGGCTACGATTGTGTGCCATTAAGCTGGGTGCATTTCATAGCACTTTTAATCCCCAAAATCGTGTCCTGTAACTGCGTCAAATCTGAAATACTATTGAAAACCGCCCAATTAAAACATTTATATATGGTTAATGTTTTTTCAGAAGGAATGAAGCCGATCCTGAAATGAGTGTTACATATGAAAATGTTTCGAAAGATAATGGTATGTATCTATATTTACTGCATTTTCAATGTTTTACTGTTTTTACTATTTTGAATTGGCGATATCTATATCTATATTTACTGCATTTTCAATGTTTTACTGTTTTTAATATTTTGAATTGGCGATATCTATATCTATATATTTAGTGTTGCATGGATTTAGGGTGTTTAGATTTGGTTGGAAAGCACAATAACAATCAATTAAGAAAATATCATATGTTTTGTGGGATGTTTAGATTTTGCCACGGTGGATTCAAATAATAACAGAAACAGCAATTCATTTAAAATCATTCCTATTTAATTTCTAGAGTCTGTTATAATTTATTGAATACTAAGTATTTCAGCAATGAACGGTCAATTCTTGAAACGGATATATGCATATATGGTAATTTGGAAAAACCTGGAGAGTCGGTTATCATTGAGTGAATATTAAGTCTTTAAAGGGGCTAGTTTGTAAAACAGGTTTCAACTTGCAGAGTTGGTTATCATTGAGTGAATACTAAGTCTTTAAATGGGCTCGTTGGTAAAACAGGTTTCAACGTGCAGAGTTGGTTATCATTGAGTGAATATCAAGTCTTTAAGGGGCTAGTTGGTAAAACATGTTTCAACGTGCAGAGTCGATTATCATTGAGTGAATATTAAGTCTTTAAGGGGCTAATTGGTAAAACAGGTTTGAACGTGCATAGTTGGTTATCATTGAGTGAATACTAAGTCTTTAAGGGGCTAATTGGTAAAACAGGTTTCAACATGCAGAGTTGGTTATCATTGAGTGAATACTAAGTATTTAAGGGGCTAATTGGTAAAACAGGTTTCAACGTGCAGAGTTGGTTATCATTGAGTCAATACTAAGTCTTTAAAGGGGCTAGTTGGTAAAACAGGTTTCAACGTACAGAGTTGGTTATCATTGAGTGAATACTAAGTCTTTAAAGGGACTAGTTGGTAAAACAGGTTTCAACGTGCAGAGTTGGTTATCATTGAGTGAATACTAAGCCTTAAAGGGGCTACTTGGTAAAACAGGTTTCAACGCGCAGAGTTGGTTATCATTGAGTGAATACTAAGTCTTTAAAGGGGCTATTTGTTCAAATAGGTTTCAACGTGCAGAGTCGGTTATCATTGAGTGAATACTAAGTCTTTAAGGGGCTAGTTGGTATAACAGGTTTCAACGTGCAGAGTTGGTTATCATTGAGTGAATATTAAGTATTTCAGCAATGACCGGACAATGCTTTAGACGGCTATATGCATATCGGGTAATTGGGAAAACATCTTTAAACGTAGAGAGTCGGTTATAATTGCTCGCATTACAGATTCATATGAGTCTACTCGTAATGAGCTATCTCACCTGAATCTGAATGTTTTGCCTTTTAGTATCAAAATATTCCAAATCTCTTATTACATGAAAAAAAGAGTCACCCAATTTTGGAACATAAAATCGTCTACTTTAAGTCGAGACCTCGTAGCTCAATCGATAGTTTGCTGTCAATCCAAGATACTATTATTTGGAGTACTGGTGTAAGCAAACCAGGAATTACATGGGGAGGTGAACTGATTGTCGTGCTATTACTGAGGAATTGATACAAATTAGGTTTAACCCTAATCAACTAATTAATCAATCCACCAATGCATCAATCGTACCACCCTGACTTATCCCTTAAGTGTATATGTAGAAATCAGTATCTCGCACGTTTATGTCGTTTCAAACATTTAGGCTATAACTACTTAGTTCGCATAGTACAGTCAAACTTGTGTTAGCGGTCACCTGCGTTTTAAGCTTGTTTTAAGCAGTTATTTAAAGATTAACCAAAACACAATTACTTCTTTATTTTACTTGTATTATTCAGCTGCATATTGACCCTATCTCGAATGGCTGCTTAAAACAAGTTTGACTGTATATGTGCATGTATACGCATGTTCACACAATTTGTTTTTTATTCAGTTTCGTGCCACTCCAGTGTAATAGGCAACGATAGTGCAACAGAATCTACAGGTTTGTTGGTAAAAAATTATCCCGTGGAATCTACTTCCGAAACTGCTATCAGCATCAATTAAGAAATTTAACACACTCCTACACAATTAACATCTTTTGCCATACGAAAACTATGCATTAGACGATTTTGAAAACATTAAGTCACAATAAAAAAAATCTCTTTATATTTAAAGATAATTTTCAATAGAGCAATTTCTACGTTTGCCATATCGTTACAAAACATATCCCGCTACAGATGATCAGAAAGCGTCTGTATGTATGAAATTGTTAAGAAGCGCCTAGTATTTATTTCTAATGGTTCCGCAATAGTGAACAACGTTGACAATAATTAGACAGTACGACCGTGTGAGCTGAATTTGGTCTAGATAATTCGCAATTATTGTTAAAGGCTTGTATTACTGCTTGTGGACATAATATTGAAGTCGTATATGACAGCTTGTGTAAATGTAGTTTAAAGTAATGCATTACTGATTAAGTAATTTGAATAATTGTTGAAGTCGTAAATTACATCGTTTGGAAATGTTGTTAACTTTTTCTGTATATATTGTTTAAAATCGGTTGGGTCGTAGCAATTACTTTTAAAATGGCAGTCATTGCGATTAGGGTTGCGTAACGACTGATGCTTGGTGTCAGGTTATATCATATATATATATATCATTCTTTCAGCTCAATTTACAACTATTAACCCATCCGTAGGACCAGTCCTGACTGGGGAAGGTATATCTCGTTGTTATGATTGTTTATTTTAGCTCATTACACAACTTTAACACCATCAATAGGACCAGTTCCGAATGAGGAAGGTATATGTGAAGAAATCAATTTCATGATTCTTTATTTCAGCTCATTACAAAACTGTAACCGCATCACTAGGACCAGTCCAGGATGATGAAGGTCTATATGAGGAACTCGATAAAAACGTCGACGTTGGCTATGGAGACATCAAAGGTTTGAATTAAAATCGGTTGGGTCATAGCAATTACTTTTAAAATGGTAGTCATTGCGATTAGGGTTGCGTAACGACTGATGCTTGGTGTCAGGTTATATTATACATATATAACTTCATACGGCTAGCTCGAGTGACAGAGAAGACTCGATCAATGGTATTAATGGCTACTTACTCTCAAATCATCCAGGAAAATGCCTGACATGACTGCAATACAGTTAAAAGCGGCGTAAAGCACCAGGCGAAAAAGGTTTTCGTACATGAGTACAATTTCAGAGGGGAGATTGCAATTCTTACACATATTTTCACCCAATGGCAAACACCTTTAAACCTTGTGCATTGTTTGATCTAACACTTTAATTTAAAACAGTTACGTACTCTTTTGTTTGAGCACAGTATACAAATCTAATACCATCACTAGACTCAGTCCCGAAAGTTGAAGGTATATACTGTATGCAGACATCAATGTTATATCTCTTTATTTCAACTCAATTCACAAATGTTATCCCATCACTAGGACCAGTCCCGAATGGGGACGGTATATATGAAGACATCAAAGTTATATTTCTTTCAGCTCAATTTACAACTATTAACCCACCAGTCCCGGATGTGGAAGGTCTATATGAAGAACTCAATAAAAACGACGACGAAGGTTTGAATTTACGTTGTATCAAGAAAAGCAATTCAGTTCGCGTTGAATCATGGTATCCCCACAATGCATATCGGGGTGTATACTAGATTTATTGTTTCGTTTGATTAGTTGGTCATCAGAATGATATATGGACCGTGTAGCGAAATACTTTGTGTATTTGTTTAACACGAGTAAACATGACAAAATACCAATCACAGGGCCTCATTTTATGAATGACAGTCTTTATCTAGCTTATTGTTATAGAGGGTCGACAGATGATGTTTTATTTTAATTTCTGAGGAACACTGACTACAGGTTTCAGAGGAGAAGAGTTTTAAGATTGTCATTTATGTTGCCATGGTAACCTAAATTAAGCATGGATATCATTTATGTTACCTCATTTGAATAGGATCATGGTCGAATTAGTTATGTAAAGTTTAAGGGGAATTGAATACGTGGTATTGAGGGAGATGTCGTTCAAATAATTGTTGACATAATTGTTGACATCAGAGTTATTTGAAAAGCTCACTGATTATTGCACAATTTCACACGTAAGTAGCTTGGATAGATTTTATTTTAATTGTTAACGCCGTTTTCAACATGCCAGTACTAGGCCAGGAATGTGTCTTGACCAAGGGCCCCCCAACATGACCGCCGCGAATGTGTATCAAACCCTTGGACGCCGAGATGCAAATCATCCCAAAAGCTAACCACTCGGCCTTAGATAGCAGGGAAGACTGGAATTTCTAATGGGGAGTCATTGGGTTAAGGCAAATGTAATTGTTATTAAAACCAAAACCACATTTGCTATGGTCACCATTGACAATGAGCGTTATTAGCTAATATAATCTGCGTGTCTTGTTTATCTAATACATTGTAGACTATGAAGTACCAACTACCAGTAACTCATATACAATATAAGCATGGACTAGGTGTCGAATACAAGTGGATCATCTGAAGGACCACGTAGCATGGATATCCGAACATTCCTGTGACGTATTTGCTAGATTGGGAGACTAGGGTTCGATTTCAAGTAGCGTCATACTAAATACCTGTTTAAGGACCTTAACCATCTTCATTTAAAAAGCGAATGATTTGGATTAAGGAAGTGTCGAAATTGTGTAATTTTGTTAAAATATATGGTCAATTCTTAGTTTTATGTAATATTGTACATACCATTTCATATTGTTACTTCTATTTTCTCAGTGTGACTTTTTTTAAATTCTTGTACATACAATTTGGTATTGTTGTTTCTATCTTCCATATGACATAAAGAATGTAGTATCTGTTTATATTGTACTGCTATCTTCTTTTTGCTCATGGATGGGCCACCCAGTTACGTGACGAAGAGCTCCTATATAACGGTGGGTGTGCTAACGGTCCGCTTAAAATGCACACGTCGTTTATTGATCAACCTGTATACCACACTCCGTGAATATACCGCCAGACATACATAAACCAAGTCTGATATATTTATAGTGCTAGCTTTATGTATATCATAGTGTTTTCTGGCGTAATACGTGACGTATATATTAATAACATGGCTATTTCTAGTTTCGCTTCTCATGTTGATATATACGCGTTTAACGTTTGGTTTGCGATTGTCGTTGAATTTTCATGTATATTTATTACACTTAAACATTACATAGATGAATTAGCAAAATATTGTTTTAAATGTAGATCTTCTGATTATGTTAGCGTACTCAAAACAAATACGGATAAGCGGACTTTTCGATACCAACACATACATCGATATTCAAAGTCCACCAATTGCCAAAGAAGAGCATGCTTTCTGTGTATGTAACAAATACAATTATTTAATAAGTATTTAATAAGTACCTTGATGGAACAGATGTAAATGAGTTTTCTACTATTTTGTACATTAATATTGATGAACCACTTCAGAAATAAAATTGTTCTGTACATCGTCTTGTAGCTCATATAACCATATGAAAGGTAATTACTTTGTTTAATACACGTAAATATTTTGTATATATCTATAAATTCCCAAGACACAATCTTGTTTAGTATTGTATTCATGTTGTATGTAATGTTTTGGACCAATAGAGGCCTTGAATTAATATAACACTTTTTAAATTGTGTGTATCTCTATTAATTTCCATCATACAACCTTGTCATGTGTTGTACTCATGGGGTATATAATTATTTTGGACCAGAGGCCTTCAATTATTGATAAACGTTTTGAATTGTGATTATCTCTATTAATCTTTATGACACGACCTTGTTATGTATTGTGCTTATGTTGTATGTAATGTTATTAGACAAGCGGCCTTAAATTACTATTTTATCGATATACCAATACACCAATAGGTGGATTTTCCTCTGAACCATGAGGACAAAGAATCGACGAAACGTTAAAGCTGCCCGTTCTAATAACTGTCAGGGTTAGTTCTTATTCTCTCAGCCATGAGCACACATGATTGAAGCACTTTTAAAGGAGCGTGTCCTATTAACTGTCAGTGTTGGTACTTTCCTGGCATTAACTACGGAGTCTTAATCGTTTAAAAATATAATTGATTCCGCATATAAGGTTGAGCCCCGATAGCTGAGATATTAATGACGGGTTTGTGAGTTCGAATGCGGAGTCCGCATAAATTGTTTCAGATGAATAACGAAGGTTGGTGTGAAAATCGTCTTTCATTTCTCATTTATATTTACTAATAAGGGTTTAGGTTTGAACACAGTCAGGTTGACATTACATGCTGCGTTCTCAGCAGCGAGTTTTAGCCGAATCAACCAATTAAGTTTGAGCATTATCTTACATTTATCTGACATTGTTATGGACTAAAAGTGTATATGTAGCCAGGGATGTATTCAGATGAGTACTCAGCAAATGCTAGCCGATTTAACCAATCAGGTTAGAACTTTTGGCGTTAACACGTCCGATTTAACCAATCAGGTTAGAACTTTCGACGTTAACACGGCCGATTTAACCAATCAGGTTAGAACTTTCGACGTTAACACGTCCGATTTAACCAATCAGGTTAGAACTGGTGTCGTTAACACGTCCGATTTAACCAATCAGGTTAGAACTTTTGGCGTTAACACGTCCGGTTTAACCAATCAGGTTAGAACTTTTGGCGTTAACACGTTCGGTTTAACCAATCAGGTTAGAACTTTTGGCGTTAACACGGTCGAATTGTCGGTGTGTTTGGACAACACCGCTGTTGCCTGAGAATAATGGTATATGGAGACTGGGGAGAGAAGGCGAAGAAAACTGGTCGAATATATTGAAAAAAGGCAATGACCGAATCGTAACTAACTAAACAGTTTCGGTTCAACGTTCTTTTTTTAAAAACAGGCCTACTTAATTCTGATAACAAAAACCTGTAACTCGCATCAGGCGGTTACGATGTGTTAGCCCACGTCAAATGCGAATAGTATATTGGCTTGGTGTCGTCCGTTTGTCCTTCTTTCCATCCGATAATGGAAATATCTAAGCATAGTTGTTAACAGTGTTATCAATGTTGGCATCGAACATCGTTACTTCGAAATTTAACAAATGGTCTAACACGTATTGTATTGTTGTTGTAGAACAATCGTGGAGATCATTATAACATTGATAAAACTATACAACTTTATAACACAGGTTCCGAGACTTTGAAATGGTAGTAATGGCGTTTCCGCAGTGGTGATTGGGACTGAGAGGCTACCATCACTGCTGACACGCTTGTGTAATGACAATATGACCAGTTTTAAAGTCTTGGAATGACCCTTCATTTAAAAATCATGAACAATTGCTCCTTTTTTGTCGGAATAATAAACAATAACCGCTTTCTATAAAGTTTATTTTCATTGGTTGTCTTACCTGTATGGGGCAGTCATCAGCTTTGGTGTAGTCCGTCTTCTGTCCGTCCGTCCGGAACCATATATAAGCATAGTTGAATATATGTGATTAACACTGGGTTGTTTTAATCTCCATCATATAACTGCACAGCGGTGCTAAGTGTGTGGGGCTACACTTCTAGAGTTGGCGTAAATATCTTGAGATCATTATGACATATATAAGACGGATTGTGGAGACGAGTCCGTCCTTATATAACAGCTCTCAGACAGGTAGTATTGGCTCTCCTTCCTGGTTGTTCAGGATCGTCCAGTAAGCAGGCTGACTCACTTGTGTCAGGATAAAATGGACCTGAAGTACTGCCCTGTGTTCCATAGTCACAAAACTCAAAACCTGTTTTGCGAAACCTATATAGGTTTTGTCGATATAACGTTCCTTAGTAGGTTAAGCAAACCTGTTCTACCTGTTTTCCATTCATAAAACAGGTAGGTTTCGTTCCGTTTCATATTACTATGAAACACACGGCTGGTAACCTACCCAGTAAATACCGTCAAATACATAACAAAAAAGAAGGTTGAAAGCACCAATGAACAACATTAAAGGTAAAATATTCACAGCCTTGCATGTTGCTTTTTCTGTAACAATTGGTAACATCTTTTCGTTACAACTAAGAATTCGTTGTTCAGTGGTAAACGTGGTCGTTTTAGGATCAAGCCGCTTTATTTACGGTCAAGGTAGAGTGCACTTCATCAAGGCATATTTCGTAGCCTAGATCTGCCTTGTGTTCTATAGTAAACACAACGTGAACACGTTTAAGCTATACCTACTACCTGTTTTATGAATGGAAAACAGGTAGAGCAGGTTTGGTTAACGACTAAGGAACGGTATATCGACGAAACCAATATAGGTTTCGCAAAACCGGTGAGTTTTGTGATTATGGAACACAGGGCTGGTTTGTTTACATACTGATCATGAATAAGTGCTATGTCGTCGTGATATACAGTTATTGTTTATATGTATATCATTAATATATCTATAGCTGCTACCTATTTACGTAAGAACATTGTAAACAAATTATTAAAGAGCATTTTATGGCCATCACAGAATATTTAAAATGTAATTGACGATGAAAATATTTCGTATTACTGTCGTTTATTAATACGGACAGAAAATAATAAAATGAACAATTTCAGAAAATTGATAATGAATTAATAATGACCGATTTCGATGAAAGGCCAATATGACCCTTAATTTGTCATCTGCATGAGTGTATAGAAGGAAATGTGTAACTAATTGTATTGGAGAAATTTGATTTCTTTCAGCTCTTTTTTGATGCCACCTGGCGACTATCATTTGCAACCATTTAATATGGCTGCAACATATTATGGTGGTCATATTTCTGTTCAACCCTTTACCTGATACATATGGCTTTTTAAGCCTTTATACGACGTAGGAAACGTTTGCGAAAAAAGGAGCAATTGCTCATTATGATCTGTGTATACTTTTGCCACACTGCCCGTTCAATAATTAAACTTTCATTTATATATATATATGTTATTTCGTTGCCAAGTAGCCACGCTAAGTCGGTTGCGACGCGGGCTGTCAATCCAGGGGTTGTGAGTTAGAACCCAAGCTCGGCAAACGTTCTTTCCGACATTTGACAAAAGTAACAGTGTCTTTCACCTACGGGCTAACCGTCTATTTGGAAAAGCAGCCAGTTGCTTGGAAAGTGTGTTGTGTGAAGTATGGTGGGAGAAAACCAGGAAACATATGAGTAGATGAACTTGCCGCCGTGACATGGCTGACAAAGTGTTGAACACGGTTTTAAACCTCATTCAAGCAATCAATCCTTGCCAAGTTGTTTTCATAGTCGTATTTAGTAGATTTGTTATATCATCTGATATCGATAATAAACAAGTGGATAAAGCTTGTCCTAAATTGACCACATTTTTATTGATAAGGTAGATTTTGCGATGTGGAGAAGATGACATTTAAATTTCAATTAAATCCTTTCTGATGTCACCAGATTGTTATTTCTGTCGGTCAATCAATCTAGCTTCTACCATGAGTTTCACCAGATCAAGATCACTTATATAATTGAGCAGATTAGGAGTAAATGTAAATTGAAGCTTATTGAAGTTCATTTAATCTTATATCTGATGCTGAACAATTGCTTAGTCTTTCAGACAATCAAAATGGCTTCTACCAAGTGTGTACTGCACTGGTGATGTAGTGGTAGAGCGTCCGTTTCAGGTGCAGGAAGACGAAAGTTAGATCCTCGGACGGGTCATACTAAAACCTTAAAATATGGGAGTAATAACTGCCCTCCTTGGCGTTTAGGGTTGCGGGTTAAACACATATTGACTGAGTAGTGTAAGAATAAATAAACCAATAGTACGTTCATCACATAGTCAATAACAAAAACTATTTCGAACTAGGCCTTAGAATATCATCACAAGAATTTCCTTCTGAAATTTTCTATTTTGCCTAGTGATCTAGTTTTTTTTTTATCAGAGATGTCTTATCTTTAAAACACCAATTCAAGTTGAAAATGAGGCATCCGTTGTTAACAAGAAATACCTCTAGTTTGACATTGCAAGCACTATTTCTTTCTGAAATGACCGATATTCGAACCTGCCCTCAAAATCATCATTTCAAGCTGACGAAAAACAAAATACAGTCCCTACAGTGTTAACCTAAAGACCTAGTTTTTGACGAGTTGAACTATATTCAAACTTAGCCTAGATATCATCTAGCCATTTATTCTGACAAAGTTTCATTATCTTAAAGTAAAGAAATGCGGCCTCCAGAATGTTAACAAGATTTTCCTTCACTTTAATTTAGTGAAACCGTTTTTGACCTGACATGACCAATATTAAAATTATATTATTAGTAGTGAGTGTAAATAAGCAAATTATTGACAACGGAAGAAAAACAGCAGAGGTGATCACTAAATCCCATAAATAGAACTTTGTCCTCAGGTGAGCTATAAATGTTGAAAGCAGCATAAAACACCAAACAATTTATTACCAATATAGTACAAGTTGTGTATAGGGGAACTAAGGGATTATTTCCAACTCTTTATTTTGAAAGCAAACAAGCAATTAAAGTCTTTCATTAGAATGACATTTTGTCATTTTACCCCTTTCCTGAACCCACATGGTGCCATGTTTTCAATCAATCAACATAACTTGACAGTGTAATAAAGGGTCACCGAAAGAATGTTTCTGCATACTTATCTTGGAAATGGCAAGCGGATTCAGATAATCAAACAATATTGCAACTTACACCCCTTTCTGATCACTGGTAACCAGAGTTCTATATAAAGTTTAAGTCAGTTGAACACTTTTTTTTATGTGAGGGTCACGAAGAGAATATTCATGTGAAGTTAGATTAACTAACTCTTTCTCTCATATATACGCTTTCTGAGGTCATTTTGGGCGCTTAATAATTTATTTACTGTAAAAAAAGGATGAACTTATTAAAATTGAAACATAACCAACGAGTCTATTAGAAAACATGATGTATGCGAAACATCACATTAATATAAAACAACATGTATGTCAATTTAAAAAAGGAGATATAGGCAAATAAGACAAACAATACTTAACATAAAGATAAACAATATATGAGAAAAATGTGAAACAGTAAGAGTAATGATCGTGCAAATACACGATTTAAATGTTTTTATCATATCTTATTAAACATATTAATTTCCCTTAGATCTTCAAATAAAAGTTCAGGTTTGTACGAAATTGCATAGGTGTGAATTCACCGAATTGACAGGTGGTTTTTTTAAATGCCGGTCAGACTGAGAGAAAGATTATTTTCATATTTGGCCTTCTTTGTTCAACCAACAAATTATTGTAAACATAATCAGATCCTTTGTATAATATTCCTAAGGGAAGAAAGTCAGTAAACACTATA
>JAUELF010234240.1:0-13218 GCA_031471495.1 Clinocardium nuttallii
TGTTGCTAATTTACTATCACTCAGGTGATCGATTTAGGGCCATCTTGGCCCTCTTGTTAAGTAAGCCGTCTGCTGCAGAGGCGTCAGAAAGCGTCTAAATGAGGGAAAGGAATAAAAATGTACGAAATCTACAGCTCTCTGCGAGTATTGTGTTTGTGAAAGAAGATCTTGACTCACTGTAATAGGAGCCAAAAACACTGTTGAAAACAGCATTACAATTCGATAAGTTTATTTTGCACTATTTTACATGACAGCATCATTACAGAAGAAAATCTAATGGCAAACCAAGAGATAGAAAAGAACTTATGGTCAGCTTTCATCAGTTACAAACTGTTTATGTTTTGTTATTTGATTTTGATCTTCACACTAAAGAAAGACATGATACATGGATACATGATCCCTTTTGTTTTAATAAATTCAAGTTTAAATGCTACTAGTATGACATAGGATATATAAATATATAGCAGAAGAATAAGTAATTGCTAATTATGAGCTATTTTTATTTTTATTTGTTAATAATGTTCAAGTGCAAGACACAGGTCAGTTCAAAGTCCAATGTCAAAATTTGCTTTGTCCAGGCCAGAACCTGGCCAATCCTTGAAATTAGTTGATACAAATGCTTCCTTCAACTTGATAAGACAATATCATGCAAGTTGAAAGGTCAAGGTTGCAACTCAAGGTCAAATATCAAAATGAATTGATTGACTTTTGTTCAGACAGTTTTTCAGCCAATCATTCATGTATATTCTTTGCATGTACACTCCCTTTTGAAGAGACAATGTGTTGGATTGAAAAACCAAGTCCATTGCCCTAGGGTCAAGGTCGCTTATAAAGGTCTTTGGTCTAAATTATGTTTTAAAGGTTAATTTCTAGACTTTATTTAGCTCAGGAAAGGATTTAAACCCTTTCTCTCATAGGACAATTCTGCAGCAGACAACTTTGAGCAAATTTTGTCAGAAAATAGGAAATTGAATGGATGGATAACCTGTGACTAAAAGTGGAAAACATTGTGACAAAAAGGAGAAATTGCTCATTTTTAGCAATTTCTTCTTTTGTTACTATGTTTTAAAAAAGCCGTCTGCTGCAGAGGCGTCAGAAAGTGTCTATATGAGGGAAAGGGTTAAATCAATGTGCTATAACCTATATTTTTATGAGGTATTTGTTACATCCTATGACAACTCTAGTTATCATTGCTTTTGAAATCATCTTCATACTGGCCAATTGTTTACTGTTAATAAATGTTTGATTTTAAATGTTTCATATTTCTTTCAAGTGCTTATTTACTCGAGTTACTTACAGTGGATTCCATGTAATTGAAAATGTGTTTATTGCAAACAAAAAAGGCTTATTTACGAAGCAGAATTTAAAGAATTCATTATTTGGGTTTAATTATTTACCACAAATCAGACACATTCTAATGCATCTGCAGCAGAAGACTTTGTAAAAGGAGAAATTGCTCATCCTTAGCAATGATTTCTGTTCTATAATTATTCTTTGGTTCATAGAGATTTGCCATATTTTTACCAAGATATTTTCAAAGTCATCTGCTGCAGATTTGTAGAGTATTGGAAAATGTTAAGAGGAATCCACTGTATTTTATCTATTTTATGTTAAAACAGTTTTTGAAATCTGCAATTCTTGTTTGAAGCCAGTTCTGTTACCTTTTGTTACAATGAATTGTGGGACCGAATATGGCATGGAAAATCAAAACCATCAACCATAAACAAAATATAAAAAAGACAAAGAAGAAAGTTAATATTGATAATAATGGATTGAAAAACTTTGTAGTTTAAAGCAATAGCTGTGCTCGTTATCAGCTGCTATTGATTACACTTACTTGTTTTATATTTTGTGTTGGTATATTTAGTCTATAAACAAAAATTAATGTGTTTAAAAATGAATTTCCTTCCTGATAGTGTTCAAATGTGGATTGTGTTTGTAATCATGACCATGGTGTTTTTTCAAAAACACTTTTGATTTTTTGTTTCATTTTGCTGAAACATGCATAATTACCAAAAAACCTGAACACAGAAATGTTAGAGTTTAGGAATATAGCCAAAATAGAAACATCGTGTTCTGCTTATATAATTACTTTTACAACTATTGTTAATATTCTTAGCATATTTGATTTTAGATCAAAAACCTTTTTAATGGTTCATCATGATTGAAACATGTTCTGGTATTATCATCACTTTAAAAATTATTCTAAATTATTTTGTAAGAACAAAAATTGTGAGTCAGTCCCTTTAACCTTTTGCCGCAGACAGCTTTTGTAAGCAAAAGGAGAAATTGTTTAGAATGAGCAATTTCTTCTTTTTGTCTCAACATTTTCAGATCTTTTCAATAATTATGCTTATATTTGTATAGTTTTCAAAGTTGTCTGCTTTAAATTTGTTGCAATGTTTTAAGTGTTAACCCTTTTCCATGTATAGACACTTTCTGATGCCTCTGTAGCATAGGACTTTTGAAAACATTGTGACAAATTTTTTTTTCTCCTTTTGCCATATTATTTTCAACTTTTTTCAGTTAATATACATTCATTTATTGGGATTTTCTATTTTTTTGTCCACTTGTTTCAAAAGTCATCTACTGCAGATTTGTTGTATGTGTTAAAGAGTTAATTGTTCATGACTTATGTATATTTAATTTGTTATCTACTTATTTATTATAGGAGGTTGTACACAGATTTGAGAATCAACAAGACACCACCAAACACTTGGAAGATTTGAAGAAAGATAACGAGAAACTCATTGTGAGATTGAGAGAGGACAAGGAAAAACTTCAACTCGAGTTTGAGGAAATGAAATACTCCGGCGATGCTAAATTATCTGGGTAAGTATCATTCTACTAAACCCCTTTCCACATACCACAGATTTGCAGCTGACAACTTTGAAAAATATCCAGCCCAAATTATGGTTCATCCTCGCCCACAAACAATTAATCTGCAGCAGATGACTTTAAAGTTATCAAGTCCAAAATATAGAAAATATCTATAGATGATAGTATGCTTATTGAATAGAGTTGAAATAATTGTGACAAATAGAGATAATTGCTCATTAGGAGCAATTTCTCCTTTGCCACTGATTTCAAAAGTAGTCTGCTTCAAAGGAGTCAGAAAGCGTCTACATAAGAGAAAAGGTTAATTAATCCTGTCCCTTATACGACAATTCTGCAGCAGACGACTTTGAACATATTTTGTCAAAACAATGAAAATCTCAATAATTGAATGGATAATTTGTGCAATTTCTTCTTTTGTCACTATGCTTTCAAAAAGTTGTCTGCTGCAGAGGAGTCAGAAAGCATCTACATAAGAGAAAGGGTTAATTAATCACTAAAAATTGACTTTTTGCCATGTTAGCTGCAGATGTGTCCAAATGTATTTGTGGAACAGAGTTGGACTAATGTTTTATTCTCTGTAACAAAATCATAGTTTACCTTGATGTATATTTAATAGAACCTTAGATGAACTGTACAAAACATCTCTTTAACCCTTTCCCACATACAGCAAATCTGCAGCAGACGACTTTAAAAATATCTAGGCAAAAATGTGAAATGTCTCTTCATACAAGTAAGAAATGTTAATTATAGAAAAGAAATGAAAAATAGTGGCTAACGGTTAAAGTGCTCATTATAAACAATTTCTTCTTTTGTCACAATGTTTTCAAAAGTTTTCTGCTGTCGAGACGTCGGAAAGTGTTTGTATGTTGGAAAGAATTTATCACTGGGTCAATTTCAACCAAACTTTATAGGAACTTTTGCTTAGATGGTCCTCTTTAAAAAAAATGTTCAAAGTATTATTCTGAGTTATTTTAGAAATCTATTTGCTTGACAATTAGAAAGGCAGTTAGTAAAATGACCAAAAAAGATCTTCTCCTAAAACCACCGGTCAGATGTTAGGATAATTTGGAAGAATGATTATTAGGGGGACCCTCTGCAAAAAATGTTCAAGTCATATTGATTGGTTGAAAACCCAGACAGCAGATGACTTTGAATACATAATCGTAACAATATTGAATATCTCTTTAATTAAATAAAAGAATAATTTTTGAATTGGGTTAAAAACAATGTGGCAAATGGAGAAATTGCTCATTAGGAAGAATGTTTATTAAGGTGACCCTCTGCATTTTTTTTTAAAGCCATATTGATTGGTTGGAAAACCAGACAGCAGACAACTTTGAATACATACTCATAACAAGATTGAAAATCTCTTTAACCCTTTCGGCGCCAAAGTCGCATATATGCAACAGCATGGCTCAGCGCTGAAGTCGCATATTTAATTAAATTAAAGAATAATATTTGAAAAGAATTTTAAAAAACAATGTGGTAAATGTAGTAAACAGTTTATCAATGCATCGTTAGTCATATGTCTGTTTGCTTCTACCGTGATAGGTCCTTTATACATGGTAGCAGGTGAGGCCTTTAAACTGATCTCTTTATATTGTGATTCATCAATATTCTAAATCTTTAATATTAATCATTAATTATAAAGTGACTAAAAGTGGAAAACATTGTGGCAAAAGGAGAACTTGCACGTTTTGTGCAATTTCTTCTTTTGTCACTATGTTTTCAAAAAACCGTCTGCTGCAGAGGCGTCAGAAAGCGACTATATTAGGGAAAGAGTTAAATATCAAGAAAGCAAACATCGACAATCGATGTAAAATAAATACGTGTGTGGTACTTTGACACAGTATCCGTCGTTGTTTAATTGAAATCGCCGTTAACACAACACATAATTTGTTTATATGTATGGCGTATTGCCACTTTCAACAAACTTCCATTTATATCAATTCGTTTCTGGAGTAATTTACCAGTATTAGTAGCCCCAAATTCCCGAGCGCCTAGGAGAGGAAATTTGATATGACCCGACCGGGGATCGAAATCGCGACCTCCTATACCCGAGGTGTATAACCCTCCTCCCCAGCTCCCCTCCCCCAATAAATAAATAAATAAATAAATAAATAAATAAATAAATAAATAAGGCCATTACAGTACATGTGTATGTCATCTGTAATATTTTGAACGTAAATAGTAATGATCTACGAGGTCAAAGTTAATGAAACATACCACGACTTGCCTTTGAAGCTGTTATTTAGCCTGTGGCAAAAATTGTTTTGTTTTAACAGTTGTGAAGTAGGTTACAGTATAGTGCTTTTTATTAGGTATGTGTAAAATGTTATTGTTAATTTGGTTTATTGTGCTTGATGACAATTTACCGTTGCAAATATATATATCATCGTAACATTCATGTGTATTTTTCAAATTTGTGTTTTGTTTTATATTCGAGATATATGCAAGTGAGAAGGTACAAGAAAGCGTTTGGTTAACATGATACATCCATTCAGCCTGTACATCAGGCACAGTCTGATCAAGATTTACTCCGTGAGCTATCAACGAGGTATTGAATATATCGCGGAAGCATCCGAGCATGGTTTGGCTTTTATCTAGACACCAGACGTAACCGTTAAACGATACACATTATACTTCGTCACGACAAAACGATCTCGGCTTTTACGGACATTTACCGAAACATACCGAGTGTTCGCGACGCTTGTTTTTATTTAAGTACTTAATAGTCCCAGGTCGTCCTTAATACGAGACTTATATCAGATGAGATCGTGTTGCCATTTAAGACAGTAAAGACTCAGATGGGCCTGTACATACGTTTGTATTGTCAGAGCTTTCACTACCCAACCAAATTTAAATGGTATAACTTTAAACTTTATTCCCCTTTTCCACATGCGATAGGCTTACAGCAGAGGTATTATTGTTGTTTATATAATGTAAAAAATGCCTTAAAATTAGAGTATGTTAAAGAATACAATTGAAGAAACATTGTGAAAATTAGAGAAATTGAAAATTATGATGTTTGTGAAAAATAGAAGAAATTGAATATTATGAGGTTTGTGACAGTATCAAAAATGTATTAACTAAAACTGTAAATGAACAGCGTCTGTGGATTTTGGGACTTAATAATAATACTGCGCTTTGCAATATTTCACAGTTATCTTGTGCGTGCAAATACTAGGGAGGTTCACTTCCATGTTTTTATCAGAATGCGCACATCGGTACATATAACATTGAGTCGGACGGTGCCGAGTCTAGTGAGACCTGTGGATGCACACGCTCGCCTGGGTCTTCACTGTACGCAGATGCAATAAGACCCCATCTCGCTAGAAGCTGATCAAATATACTAATACCTTACATGTGGTTTAAGTAACCGGGTCCAATTCCACTAATCTTACTTAGCGCAAAGTTATAGTCAAATACTTAAAAGTATAGTTCATCATTTTTGGTTCCCTACCATTTTGTAAAATATGAATGGTGGAATACATGGAATATGGAATATGACTAAGTTGACATAAATAGTTACTTTGCTGACTAACAATTCTTTTGAAGAAACGAGGTCTTTTGGCATTTTACTAAGGGAAACACAAAAGATGAAAACATATGCGTTAAAGTATTTAAGTATTACTTAACGCTAAGTATGGTTGGTGGAATTGGACCCTGTGTTGGTATATATAGCACTTTGTCATCAAGTCCTGTGTTGGTATATATAGCACGTCGTCATCAAGTCCTGTGTTGGTATATATAGCACTTTGTCATCAAGTCCTGTGTTGGTATATATAGCACTTTGTCATCAAGCCCTGTGTTGGTATATATAGCACTTTGTCATCAAACAACATACACCCGACAAATCATATCTGAGAATCCGTATAAAATTAACAAATACTTTGGCTCATCCTGCGCTCAAGTCTTTGAGAATACCAATACTAATTTAACACATCTCGAATATAATGCTCATTTAATAACGAAAGTATGTCTTCGTACATGAACATGAATCAGGGCCCCTATTCATCAACACTTCTAAATTCGATTTTACGAAGTAACGTAACAAATACTCACATCCAAATTAAACGTTGTTTTCTTTCTCGAGTTTCATTTAAGCAAATATAGTGTTGTATGTTCCGCACTCCATTTAGAATATCTTATAAAATGATTTTAAAACTCGCACGATTTCATAATGTTTTATTAATTGCATATATGAAATATAACTTGTATATTACAAACGGTGCGTTAAAGCTATTAACTAAAACATAAATAGTGACAACTGTTAAAGATGTACTTCACGTATATATGCTGTTACATTAATGAGTGAACATTTCACCCTCAAGAAATATACGGACGTTGTTTGAATGTCCTCTGAAAATGGGATATAAATTAACAATAAAGTGTACCTGTAATGTAATGTTAAAAGTCGCATGCTTTTGTGATTTTTCAGAGGAAAACATCTAAACCGATAAACTGAAATTTCATTTTGATACATAGTTGAAATCAATATTGGAAACCGACAATTTGCCCATGTTGAGACACATTTCTCATTTCACCACAATGTTTTCAAAAGTCGTCTGTATCAGTCTGTATCAGGGAGCAGAGCCATGATGTATTCATGCTATTAATTCAACTATCGGCTGTTCTTTCTTCCTTATCTTGCCGAGCGTCAGTATGTCATTGACGCGTGCTGTCAATCAAGGGGTTGTGAGCTCGAATCCCAGCTCGTTCTTCCGACGTTTGACAAAGTCACAGTGAGAAGCGTCATCTGTATTTTACCAAAGGGCTAACAGTCTATGTTGAAAAGCAGCCAGTTGTTTTCAAAAATTGTTGTGTTGAGTACTGGTATGAGAATGCCAGTAAACACATGCGTAGGTAAACGGACATCCGTGATATGGCTGAACAATTGTTGAAAACGGCGTTAAACCCCAATCAATTATTTCGAGTCATTGACCAAAGTCCATGTGACAAGAGACATTCGTCATCCACCAATGAGGTTAAGAAGTCTCAGCGGGACACACATGCGAGAAAATCGGAATACTCATAGTAAGGTGAACGGGACATCGTATTAACTGTTTAGTTTAAACTTATTAATTTATTGCGAAACAAGCTTTCAGGTATTACGCCCAATGTCTGCTTCTTGACATAACCAGTACTCGCGCCGTTTGCATGAAACGATTCCGAAGTCAAAACCCGCTTATCATGGGATTCGAACCCGGGACCTTTACCGGTACGTTTACTGTTTAGCGGTGTTAAACCACACTCTCTCAATGCATATAACTATTGAATGTTTAAACCATGTCTTGATTAATTATTGCAATGGGGTTTATTTTCTTCTCTTTATTTCAAAGTATCAAAGTATCACTTTTTTAAATACTTTGTAACTTTAAGTGACCAGTAATTATCAGTATAGAATTACAGATGCGGACTTAGGATTGAAATCGTGCAAAAAAAAACCCAACTCACTCGGACGCACGCACGCACATTAAAAATTAAAAAAAAACACGACAGCGTGGTTATTAAGATAGCAACATAGCAACATATATTTAAATGCTATTTAATATAGAAAAACCAACAGTATGGCATCTGCGTAATTCCGTCTCAGGGGATAGAGTAATGATTCCTGAAACAAAAAATCCACAGGATGCGAAACAATGTCTATACGGGTAAGCCTGTGTGGCATACTTAGGCAGATCCGGGTCTATGCTTTACGCAGAGTCCTAGATGTTGTTTTTCTCGCAGGACGGCCGTGAACGAGAATCAGTAAACAGATATGAACAAGACACGGCCCTGGTATGTCTGCCATACTACATACAATGTGCGTGCGATTCGGAATCAACACCCCACTGGTTATAAGTATGGACAATGTCTATATATGAAACTTTCAATTTTGAATATAATTTGAAATATAGTGATAAAAGGAGAAGTTGCTCATCATGGTCAACTTCTCTGTTTGCTACACTGTGTATATGTTTGCTCCATAAATATGAGAGAACAGGGTAATGGTTATTATAACATCTACAAATGAAAAAAAGCATTGGCAAAGGTTGTTGAAAACATTATGAGAAATTTCTTCTTCTTTTGCCACAATGTTATTAAAAGTTGTCAAAATGCGTTTGCATCTGGCAAAGGATTAATTGCCCATATAAAACGCGGATTCTCTAACCAGACGTTTCGCTAACCGCACATTTAATATAGCACGTTATCTTTATCGTTATACGGTTCATTTACACCAAATGCGCTTCCAGTCATTTCCCGCCATGGTGATGAAATGTATAAATCATTGGTCCGTGCGTTCAAACTGTTTATCATTTGTATATCTAAGCTGTTTACCCCATCAACAAAATTAAGATGGTCGTATACATCCTTAAATTTATTATTTTAACTTATTTACGATTATGGTTGTATCACAATGAATTGTTCGTCTCCCTTTTCAAGTGCTTTATTGTACCTATCCCATAATTTGTTAAAATTGGCCAGTGTTTGACTTTGAAAGCATGTATGCTAAAACATGGACAACATGCACACATAGAGCCGTCTCGCGAGAAAACCAACAATGTGGTTTTTGCGTAATGTGTCGAACCTGATCAGCCTAAGCATGCCGCGCAGGCTAACCCGGATATATACATATGGATTTTCTGTTTAAGGAATCATTTCTCTATCCGCCTGAGACGGAATGTGTCAGCCCGGATCAGTCTGCGCGAATAGCGCAGGCTGATCTGTCGACACATTACGCAGATGCAATAATGTTGGGTTTTCTCGCGGGACGGCTCAATTATATTAATATATATTTAAGGTAAATGTATTGAACAGAGTAACAAAAAGTATGGCAAAAGTGGAAATTCCTCGTCACACCGTTTTCAAATGTCCTATGTTGTAGGTGCGTCAAAACACGTCTTTATGAGGAAAAGGTTTAATGTTAATGAAGAGAAGGGTTTGTTAAATTGTCCCCTCGGTACAAATCATCCATTCATCCGAACGTTTCAATATTCATCATGTTTCCCACATAAAGCAAATTTGCAGAAGACGACCTTGAACACATTATGTGTATAAAAAATCCCTATTAATGAAAGTAAAACTATTTAATAAAGTTAGAAAATATGGTGGCAAAAGGATACATTTCTCCTTTTTCAACAATATCTTCAAAAAGTCATCTCCTTCAGAGGGCTCAGACATTTTATGTTCTCTTTAACCCTTTCCCACATACAACAAATCTGCAGAAAACGAATTTGAAAGCATAGTAACATAAACCTGAAAAATCTCCATAAAATATAGCTTAATTGTAAAATAAAGTTCAAAACATAGTTGCCAAAGGATTGCGTCAAAATGCGTCTGCAGGTAGGAACTAGTTAAATAATATGCAAACGAATGCACACAGTGATCAGAACAATAACCTTTTTTAGACGAGTAAACATTGCATAGTCATTATTTACAATTTTATGGTGCAAAATGTAGCAAGGTCTATGGAAAGAAACCTTTCTGTATTTGCGACTAGCGTGTATTCTGACCAGCCAGTGCATCCGCGTAGTCTGATCTGACTTTGCACTATTCGCCAATCAGTCATAGTAGGTTTCAAGAAACGTTCTGTAAAACAGGATCTATTTTGGGTCCTTATAAAAAAGTTCGTCAAAAAAAATCACCTCTGTTTATAAGTTATCGCCTTTACTTTAACAAATTCGTAATCTAAGGCATCGTCGGACACCCCACTGTTGTTGACTCTGCTATTCGTTGTCTCCGCTATTTGTTGTCTCCGCTATTTGTTGACTCCACTATTGGTTGTCTCCGCTATGCTCCAACATCATGCGTAGGGTATTTCACCGTATACTGTATTGCCGTTTTGACACACAACCAATAATGTTTCTGATTGGGTTCAGTACTACTGCACCAAACAGCCAATCAGATCCTTCGTATACAAATTATAATAGATTTTCTTTAAAAATGGCGACCTCATCTTTTACATTGGTCTGTGAATTGTATACAATTGACAATAATTGGGATACAGTTCGTGCATTGATAAGAGGTAGAGTTGTACTTTTGAAGACAGGCGTTGAGAAACGATTGTATTATCAGACATTTCATGTTATTTGTACATATAGAAGAAATTACATGCTAGCAGTCCGGTAAGCTAAGTCGTTAGAGTACTCTCCCTGGAAGAGAGTGGTCCCGGGTTCTAGCCCGGACTGGTTGGATGTTCTTCCCTCCCCGTGGCATTTCGCTACATGTATCAAAGTTTGTCAAATCTGATAATGAACCGTCTTTTGAAAATCTATATAAGACTATATAGCAATGCTAAATAAGTACCTGGTGATCTCAATAAACAGAGAGTAAATTATTCTATAAGGTTCTACCTGAGTAAGACTCCCTTCTTCGGAAGCAACATTCAGACAACACATTCTTCGAGACTCTCTCCAAGTGTACGTCTCGATGAATGCTAAAATCTCCCAACCACCACCATGATCCCCTTTGGCCTTGTTTAGACTGAGACAGTGGACGATTTCCAGTTTATATATATGCATCAAAAAGGGTTATTATGAACAGGCTTTGAGTTATCAAATTGCCATGTCACAGACTTGTTAGAAAGTGCTATGACATGTTAAAGCTGTATGATGGTTTAGGACATTCGAAGTGGGTAACACAAATTCGAACCAATCTTACTAAAGATAGTTTTTGATATGTTTGGAATGATCATAGTGTTACCAATGAATCTAAGTTTATTTGTATATATCTACAAAGATTAAAATACCAATATGTACAGAAATGGCGTGATCGATGAAACAGAAGCTCAAAGTTAAGCCATTATATCAATGTTAAGCCAGCTTTCAATTCTCAGAATTACTTAGATGTGATCAAGGTGTGGAAGTTCCGAAGGGCATTGAAAAAAACCCTTTAGAAATTCATAACATTGCTTCATGATTGAAAAGGGCCGATATCTGGGATTGGATCGCGCTTAACGATTATGTCCCTTGTGTTGTAAGTCTGTTGAAACAGAGTATCATATTGATACTCGAATGTAAAGCATATAATGATTTAAGGTTAATTTATATACCAACATGTTTCTATAGTAATCCTACTATTGCAGAATTCAACTGTTTAATGAGCCAACCGAAAGAAAATGTCATATAAAAAACTAAGAATGTATATTTTCTACTTACGAGAAAAACGAAATTCACTTTTATAATGTGTTATATATGTATGTCACTTACCTGTTTGTTATAATTATAATGTGTATTGTGTTTAGGCCGGTGGCCATATCTCTAATAGAAAGGCAAACATGTTGTAGCAAATCATGCTACGAACATAATTTGTCGTGCTCAAACATTTTCGTTTTGACATGGCAATGATAATTCTTGAAACCAGAGCTAACTCGTCAGACTGTTTTAAAAGATTGCTACGATTATTGATTTAGTTATCGTCAGCCTCAATATTTCATTTCTTCTGCTAGTGGCCTCTGGCATTACGTGGTTGGGGACACCGATACATTTTCCATCTCAGTATTCCGTTACCTTTTCTAATATAAACTAGAAATATCACTGAAGGTGATGAATACCCCCAGCTGGAGCTTGACAATATCCATATGTATGAGAAATTCAAGGGGTCATAACTCATTTAAAAATAATTCCAGTGCAACACGCTTACAATATGCACTAGGCATGCACTAGGCTTGTTATCAATCATTCATGTGAAGTTATATTAAATTATTATGAAGGGTTGCTGAGAAAGAGTGTTCACAAGAAATGTCCCGACCAACGGACCGACCGACCGACACATCAACAAACCCACTAACAAACCGACCGACCGACCGACAAACCAACAAACCGACCAACCGACCGACAAACCAACAAACCGACGACCGACCGACAAGCGTGACTCCTATATAGCCCCCATATACTATGTATCTGGGGGTATAATAAGGGTGTCAAGTGTTCCTGGAATATATATATTATGTATGTCTGTACTTAATCTGTCTTTTACCTTCTGTATTCCAGTGTTGGTAATCCTAATTCAATTAGTCTTTCTGGGTAAGACTTTCCCTTTAAATTTCCTAGGATCCTGGTTGCTCTTCTTTGAACATTTTTAATAGATTTTGCATATTCTTTGCTTGAGGGTCCCCAAATTACAGCCGCATACTCTAGGTGTGGCCTAACTAGAGATTCTGTTAATTTTAGGAACATTTCTTAGTTCATAAATGAGAAGTTTCTTACTATAAGTCCCAGATTTCTATTTGCCAGATTGATTCTAATTTTAATTTGTGGTCGAATGTGACTCCCATGTCCTTTTCCTGTTTAACATCTTGAACTTAGTTTAATACGTCTTGCGGGTCTTTCGTAAAGTAGTCATTCGGCATATTTGGTCGAAGGTGCATAGATTTACTTTGTTTTCACATGAAAG
>JAUELF010234261.1:0-13217 GCA_031471495.1 Clinocardium nuttallii
ACATTCCTGTGATGTTTTGTGGAAATTGTTCCTACGGTTTAGGAGGAGATGATGTTTAAAGCTAAAAGTTAACGACGACGGACGACGGACATTGAGTGATCAGAATAGCTCAACTTGAGCCTTTGGCTCCAGGTGATCTAAAAATCCTATCAAGGAAATCGCTAAAATTAAACTCAGGAAACAAAAGCAATGTATCCTGAGTCATTTGCCATGACAATGGAGTAAACAAAATTCACGCTTGATTGGAAACATGTCGTACACAACAGATTATCATACTCTCACTCGATTGCGGTATTATTACAGAGTTGTTCACATTCTTGAAATAAATAAACCTAATCCAAAATCAATAATTACTATTTAAATCTCTACACCCTTGACTAATATGTTATGGAGATATATATACACATTTACCTTTTTTACATTAAGTACAATGCATGTTGACGCTTTAAACGACTTTCGTAAACATTGTTGCAGAGGAAAAGTTGCCTACAATTAGTAATATCTCCTTTTGCCACAAAGTTTTCAACTCTTGTTTAATAAATAATACTTTCATCTATAGAATTTTACCTAATTTTTGACTAAATTGTTATCAAAGTTGTCATCTGCACTGTCAGAAGTACATGTATAGGCATTAAAAGATACTATGCAAGTAAATCTATTTTAAGAGGCATTGTGAGGTTACTAAAGTATACTCTTATCACAACATCTAGTTTTGAATGCATTTACCCTTTTGCAACTGCAGACGCATCTGTACAGACAACTTTTGAAAACATTGTGACAAAAGGAGAAATTGATCAAAACAAGCATTTTGCCACGATTTTTTCAACTTTTTATAGTTATTAAACCTCCAATTATAGAGATTTTCCAATTTTTTTTATTAGACATGTCGCCTGCTGCAGATTTTCTGTGTGTGGGATAGGGTTAAAGTTCAAATGGCATTGGGTTTAGAGGCTTGAAATGTACAATACCAACCATCAAATCTCAATCTGGAGGTACCAGGCACATAAATCTAGCTTGTAAAAGGTCCAATGCCATTAGCTTTGGGAGACATTGAAACATACAGTACCATTAAAATAAATTTGGAGGCACTGAAACATACAGTACCATTAAAATCAATTTGGAGGCATTGAAACATACAGTACCATTAAAATCAATTTGGAGACATTGAAACATACAGTACCTGGTTACAATCAATTTGAAATGTACCATGCTTTGAGGCATATAAAGATCCTGTGAAAAAAACTCCAGTTTAAGAGGCATTATTAATTATTGTAATGTACAATATTTATGCCATTAATTTAAATCTAGCTTGAGGGGGATTTAAAAGTTCTATGGTACAAAGATCAAATATGGAGGCCTTTTAAAATAGGATACTATAATGCTACAAAAGATAATTTTGGAGGGATTGAAAGGTACTACACATGTATAGAGTGAGTGTGCATGCATTTTTAATTGGTTTAAAGATTTAATTTCACACATATTCATGCAAAAACTATTTTTTATAAAACAAATTTTATCATTTTCTAAACAATTAAAGTGTCAACAATCATGCTTAATAGTCAATAGCAGATACAATATACAAATTGGGTTTTGTGTAGTAAATGATACACAAACTGAAAGCCATGATGGACCTCTCACTGTATGTCTAAACTGAGAACAATAACCATTTATAACCAGGGCTACATTAACATGCAATCAAGTTTCTAATTTAAAAGTGTTAATACAAATGCTCTAGTAAAATTTCCTAATTAGAAATGTGATCTCTTGAATGTTGTTACCAATATTTAACTGAAAGAAATGCTATAATATGATTTCATGAACATAGGAAATAAATGACATGACATTACAAAGTTTAGAGTTATGCCAACCCTATAGTCAATAACAATAGCTCATTTTGCAGTCAGGTCACTCATGCTCATACAACTGTTAACAAGATTTCTCTTCAATTTGTCCTTGTGACCTAGTTTTAAACCTGATATGACCTATATTTTCAAGAAGGTTTGATGCAAAATGTAAACAAGTTTACAAGGCAATTGTTGTCAATGCATGAGGCACTACGGACGACAGACATATGACGGACACTATGTAATTACAATAGCTCACCTTGAGCATGAAGGCAATTGTTGTCAATGCATGAGGCACTACAGACGACAGACATATGATGGACACTATGTAATTACAATAGCTCACCTTGAGCATGAAGTGCTTAGGTCAGCTAATAAGTGAATGAAAATGCTTTAACAAGAGGCACAAGAGGGCCAGTATCGCTCTACTGCCATTAGGCAAATTAAATCTCCAAACCCCGCCCCTGAAGGCCATGTTTTTTTAACAATCACCAAGGAATCTCGTAGAGTGTCAAGCCAAGGAACATTTCAGCAAAATTATTTGAAAATCTGCCAAATAGTTCGGGAAGAGAAGATTTTCAAAAGGTTTTCACTAAAGCCAATACATGTATAAGGCTAACAGCCCGCCCCCTAGTGGCCATGTTTTTAGAACAATAATCATGGCCTGAAGGATCATCCAAGGAACATTTCTACAAAATTATTTGAAAATCAGCCAGCCAGTTTTAAGGAGAAGAATTTTAAACTTTTTTCTTTTGGTTGCCATGGAAGCCAGAATTTTACATGGACCCAAAATTTGAAGGAATATAAGAGAGGACAATGAGAGGATACTTCCCATTAAGTTCCCAATTAGCAAAGTGGTAAGGGAGGAGAAGTCGTTTGAAGCAAAAAGTTGACGTACGCACAACAGACAATTCACATTACATAAGCTCGATTGGCTCGACTGGCTTTTAGCCAGTGGAGCTTAAAACTTTTGATCTATGAGGAAAGTAACATTTTCCCAAATGCAATTGCATTTTGAGGCATTTGCAGTACGCAACTTTTGAGTATACATTGTGTCTAAAGAAGAAATTCCTAGAAATGATCAATTTCTCCCTTTGCCACAATGTTTTTAACAATAATTATAATCTTATTTATAAAGATTGGCTTTACACAATAATTTACCTAGATACTTTCTTAGTTGTCTACTACAGAAGAAAGGGTTTAATAATGTGAGACAATGAGAGAGGCTATGATGAAAAACTACATTCAAAATATTATTTCTTTCCCAGTTTCAGTTTTATTGACCCTGCAACAGATGAATTATTTAAAGATCATCATCAATTGGCTAAATGCTTTTACGCAAAGGCAGCCAGCAACTGATTCACAATTTTGAAAACAGTTATCGACTCAAATAAATCATTGAAAATACAGTTAAAAAGGAATTTTCCAGAATGTATTTTTAATTTCATCTTTTGCTAGGAAATTGTTAACCTCCTGATGCCAAGATTAGAAAAATAAAAAATATGACATTTTTTTTAGAAACTATCACCATACATTTACCCCTTTTCAGTTACATGAGCAGAAGGTTAATTGTTTACCTTACATGACTGTTCAGTTGTCTGTTTTAACTGTTTCCCACATGTAGGTACATATTGACCCATGTGCAGCAGACTTTCTTTTAAAACATTGTGACAAAAGGAAAAAATTGCTCATGATGATCAATTTCTCAATTTGACACAATATTTTCAATTTTATATTAAAATAATTCTTCAAAGCCTTCAAAGACATCTGCTGCAGATTCGTTATATGTGGGAAAATGTTAAAAAGGATCATTCAGAAGAAATAATTATTAATATTACGTTAAAGTATGAATTCAATACATAGCTGAAAACATTGTTTGGAAAGGGAGAAATGACTCATAATGAGCAAATTATCCTTCCAAATTGTTTTCAAAAGTGTCAAAATTTGATAGCAATAGGGAAAGCATAACAAACAACACAGAAATAATAACATAAAAACATTCCCTAGATCTACAATAATCAATAATCAAGAAGTTTCTGATTAAACTGTTAATCCTTTTTATTAAAGATTCACTCCGGCTTTCCACACTTACCCTTGAAAGCGATCTAACCTTGCCTCTTTTACCACGGCGCTGAAAGTATTCCGGCAATCTTTAAATAATACTTCTACATCAAATATAATCACAATGTTCAAAATTTGTAATAATTAAATCAATAATAGTCAAAAGAGGTTGCATGTCTTATCAATGGGCAAACACAAATGGCAACACAGTGGTGCAGAGGTAGAGTGTCGGCCTCTCGTATCAAAGGTCCCTGGTTCGAGTCCTGTGATGAGCTGGTCCTGACTTTGGGATTGTTCCACACAAACAGCGCAAGTACTGGTTAAGTCTCCAGGAAGCAGACATTGAGAGTGAATAATCTAAGCCAAAGGTTTGTTTCGCAATCATTATAAAATAAATAAGTTAAAACTGAACAAGCGATGCTTTGCTAACCAAAGTTAACAAGCTGCTTAGTTGGGAAGACCAAGTCTTTCCATTAAATGTGCAAGTAAAATATGCTTTGCTAATCGTCAACCAGTGGCATAGTTGGGTAGACCCTATCTTACCAATGGGCCAGCAAGAGATGCTTTGCTAACCATTAACCAGAGCCCTGCTTTACCAAAGGGAAATCAAGAGATGCTTTGCTAAACATCAATCAGTGATATAGTTGGGTAGACCTTGCCTTACCAAAGGGCAAATTAAGCAAGAGATATGCTTTGCTAACCATTAGCAAGCTGCTTAGTTGGGTTACTTGAGTAGACTGATTCTAACCAGTGGGCAAGTAAACTACGCTTTGCTAACCATCAACTAGTGGCACAGTTGGGTAGACCCTATCTTACCAATGGGCAATCAAGAGACGCTTTGCTTACCACCAGCCAGTGACATAGTTGGGTAGGCCCTGCCTTACCAAAGGGTAAGCAAGATATGCTTTGCAAGATATAGCAAGTCGCTAAATTGTGTTACTTGGGTAGACCCATCAATGGGCAAGTACAAGATGCTTTACTTACCATCAACCAGTGACATAGTTGGGTAGGCCCTGTCTTACCAAAAGGCAAGCAATACATGTATATGCTTTGTTAACGATTAGCAATAGGCTTCTTACCAGTGGACAAGTAAAAGATGCTTTGCTAACCATCAACCAGTGGCATAGTTGGTAAGACCCTGTCTTACCAACAGAAAAGCAAGAGATGCTTTTTAAAACAATAAGTTGCTTAGATCCAGTCTTATGAATAGGCAGATAAAAGACGCCTTGTTCACTGTAAACCAGGCAGCACAGTTGAGAAGACCCAGTCTTACCAATGGGCAAGTTAAAGATGCTTTGCCAACCATCAACCAGTGACATAGTTGGGTAGACCCTGCCTTACCAAAGGGCAAGAGAGATAAATTGCTTTGATAACCATTAGCAATATGCTTAGTTGGGTAACTTGGGTAGACCAAGTCCCACCAATGGGCAAGTACAAGATGCTTTGCTTACCATCAACTAGTGACATAGTTGGGTAGGCCCAGCCTTACCAAAGGGCAAGCAAGATTTGCTTTGCTAGCAATTAGCAATATGCTTAGTTATGTTACTAATGGGTAGACCCAGTCTTACCAGTGGACAAGTACAAGATGCTTTACTAACCATCAACCAGTGACATAGTTTGGTAGACCCTGCCTTACCAAGGGCAAGCAAGATATGCTTGGCTTACCATTAGCAAGCGGCTTAGTTGGGTAACTTGGGTAGTCACAGTCTTACCAATGGGCAAGTAAAAGAAGCTTTGCTAACAATCAACCAGTGACATAGTTGGGAAGACCACCCTGCCTTACCAAAGGGAAAGCAAGATATGCTTTGCTAACTATTAGCAAGAGGCTTAGTTGGGTTACTTTGGTAGACCCGGTCTTACCAATTGGCAAAGTAAAAGATGCTTTACAGTTTACTAACCATCAACCAGTGACATAGTTGGGTAGATCCTGTCTAACCAAGTAAGAGATGCTATGCCAACCATTGGGAATTGCTTAGTTAGGTTACTTGGATAGTCCATGTCTTACTAAAGGACAAGCAAAATATGCTTTGCTAACCATAAGCAAGTGACATAGTTGGGTAACTTAGGTTGGCCCAGTCTTACAATTGTGCAATTGAAAGATGCTTTGCTAGTGTGGCATAGTTGGGTAGACCCTGTCTTACCACAGGAAATGTAAGAGACGCTTTGCTTACCCTTAAACCATTAACCATGCACCATAGTTGGATGGGCCCAGTCTTACCAATCGGCAAGTAAGACATGACATTAACCTGAAACAAGTGTCAGTCTCTATACCTAAGGAAAAATGGAATAATTTTCAAATAGATTTGAAAACTATGAAAAACAGGAATGCTGCAAGCGAACTCCAACACTCGTCTACTTTTTTCTAAGTCTAAAAAGGGGCATTTCTGAATAATTATTAAAAGCCAGAGTTATTTCACTTGGTATAGAGAGGTGTTTTGTTCCCAGAAAATGTTGAACGCTTTTTGAGTTATGAGTACTGTAAGGTTAAAGTTTTGAGCTGCAGATGCATCAAAATGTGTCTGTATCAGGGAACGGGTTAAAACAAAGCTTAAAAACATTTTTGAAGATAGAGCAATTTCTTCTTATTCAATTATGTTTTTCACTTGTTGGCCGGGGCATTTTTTTCTTATCCAGCATTGTTTTCACTAATTGGCCACTGCTGAGGCATAAACATTTGTCTTTATGAGGTAAAGGGTTGAATCAATATTTAAGTGACAATTAATAATGCTGTCTTAATAATGATGCTATTGCATGTCATCCTGAAATATACCAGGGCTTTGATAACATCTAAATCAATATAACTTAATGATAACAATACATTAAATTATCATATATATACCTAAATAATGCAGTATGGCTAGTAGCAGTTATAGCTTATGTTAATAAAAAAATCTTCTTGTCTGTGCTTGAATATAAAAACTTTTTTTCGAAAAGATCTAAATAACAAATGGAAGTATAATTATAATGTCATACTGAATTAACCATTTCCCACATACAACGAATCTGCAACAGACAACTTTGAAATCTTCTGCATAATTTGTTGGAAAATGTCCTTAAATCAAAGTGTAGTTAGAGAATAGAGTTGAAAACATTGTGGCAAAAAAAAAGGAGAAATTTCTCAACTTACCACAATGTTTTTAAAAGTCATCTCGCAAGAGACGTCAGAAAGCGTCTGTATGAGGGAAGGGAGGGGTTAAAGTGTGTATAATTAAGGCTTACTGCAGCTTTGAAACCATGTAAAGAATAACCAGAAGTATAATTATTAAATGTCATAGCGAGTTCAAATTTGTATAAGGCTTACTGTTGAGTCAATCTATCTTTTTATATATATCAATTTCCTCACATGCAACAAATTTGCAGCAGACAAGTTGTTTAACAATATCTAGGCATAAACAGGGAATATGTTTGTAAATGAAACTAGAACTATCACTAGAAGATGATAAATATACAATTAGCCCCCCCCCCCCCCCCCCCAAAAAAAAAGATTTGGGGGTATAAATATCTGAGTTAAAAACATTTATCACGAAATAAGAAACTTCATACACTTGACACGTAAAATGGCAAGTTTACACTGAAACATATTTTGCCTTTCGCCTTTTGCTACAATGTTTCCAGAAGTCGTCTGACACAGATGAGTCAAGTTGTCTGTGAGCACGGGATAAAGTTAACCCTTTCCCTTATTAATCCACTTTCTGACGCATCTGCAGCAGATAACTTTTGAAATCATTGTGGCAACAGAAGAAATTGCTCAAAACGAGCAATTTCTACTTTTGCAACAATCTTTTCAACTCTATTCAATATTCAAACTCTCATTTATGGAGATTTTTCTTTTTTTTTTATCAAAATATTTTGAAAGTCGTCTGTTGCAGAAGTGTTGTAAAAGGGTTAAACTATAATCAGGCCATCATGGTCTGATTCGACTCACCTGAGGAACATATAAATATTGACATAACTGAGTAGAAAAGGTTGGAACCTATTGACAATTTAACCCTTTAGTTTAATCTTATTTATTTTACATTGATTGCGAAATAACCTTTCAATATATATGAATCATATTCAATGTTTTCTTCCTCAGGTGGCGTATCAGTATTGCACTGTTTGTGTGGAACTTCCCAAAGGCAAAACTCACTTATCACAGGATACAAAGAATGACATCTTCCCAAAAATATGAAAATTCTTTGGAAATGAAAGTGATAGAAAACATTGTGACAAAAAGACAATTTTTCATAATGGTCGAGTGGAATGTGTAAGGGCTTAGTAGAGACAGGAAACTAATTCTTTGTAGAAAGTTTACCAGGTTTTGTTAATTCGAAAGTAAGTTCTTATAAATAACTTTCCTCTTTAAAATTCATTTGTTTGAGCATGAAAAACTTATGAAAAGACTTTATATCATTACGTTATAATGGGAGAACAAACAATTACAGTAATCAAATAACTTAAGTATTTCTGTTAGTGTTTTTTGTCTAATTTCTATATATTGCCATTTTCATCTTTTTACCAGTAAAAATATCTTCATCTCTAGAGATTTTCAATATCTTGAGTAGACGTTTTCAATGTCGTCTGCTGCAGATTCGTTGTATGTGGGATAGGGGGGGTAATTTAATACAAGTGATACATGAGATGTAACACCTATGTGGGGAGATGAAAAGGTAATAGGACTTTCTTGGTAACTTTTGTATAATTGATACAATTTGAATAAACAAAACTCATTCAATTTGAATAATTGATATTGATTTACTTAATGGAGAATTAATATTATGAATATTAATTGCCATAAATGCAGTTACAAACCATTGTCATAGAACAATACGAGGCATAGGTGAGAATCACAAGAAATACCATTATAATTTATTCCCATATACAACAAATCTAAAGCAGAAAACATGACAAATCTTATTAAATGAGAGTTAAATTATTGAACAGAGATGAAATCATTTTGGGAAAAAAAGTGACTAATGCATTTCATGGGTGAGGTGTGTATATAAATTAACAAACATCTTTCCATTTAAAAGGCGACGTCAATATGACATTTCTAGCTTTTCTAGCGTGACCCGCCTTACAATGTTCATAATACTTCCAGTCAACAGAATGTCTTAATATGTGTCATGTATATGTGTATATGTGGGAAAATCATGTATATGTGTATACATATGTGGGAAAGTGTTAAGAGACCTTTAATGCCTTTTGGAATGACCACTGACTTTTATCTGACCAGTGATGATAAACATTAAAAGGTGATTGAACATTGTCTGAACTCCACAGTACCTAACCCTTTCCCACATACAACAAAGCAACAGCAGCAACAGCAGATGACTAGGAATACATCTAGGCTAAAATATGAAAAATCTTTACAAGGGTAAGTTTAACTATTGACAAAAGGACCATGATTGTCCTAAATCGCTCACCTGATTTAATAGAAAATTAAATAGTTTTTCAATGTTCTTATCATATGCATACAAGGAAAACAACTTTAAACAAGCACCGCCCCTGGTTGTCATGTTTATCAGCAGATCTAACTAATTTCAACAACCTTGGTAGAGGGTCACCCAAGGAACATTTTTTGCAAAATTATTTAAAAATCAAGCATATATATGCATTTGGACAAGTAAATTTTTCGTACCTTGGGTGCAATGTTTTTCAAAGGATCAGAGGGTAACCCAAGGAACCTTTTTGCCATATTAATTTCTTATTAGCCCAGTGCTTTTGTACCAGAAGATTTTTTTAAGTTTAAACTGTTTTCACTATATATACATAACAAGAGGGCCATTATGGCCCTGGAATCTTTGGGAGAGTTTCAGACTGTCATGTTGAGATGTGATTGGAATATAAGTTCAAGGGAATCAAGGCTGTTGGACAGATTATTTATGCTACCAAATATCCTTTAATATATCTAATTTGTGTAACAGATGTTATTTTTATTATTGGAGATTCAATATTTATATAATAGGGCAACTGTGGTGGAGAAATAAAATTGTCTTTTTATGTTGCACAATCACTGCGTACCACGCAAATATTTGCGAAATAAAATGTACAATATATGTTTCAAGGGACATAACTCTTGTGATCCTGAGGCAATTTTAGTGAAACTTGCTTTGTCACAATCCCCTTTGGTGATTAACAGTATTAATCTAAATACTCCAACCATGCCTCAGATATGGCTATAGACAGCAGAAAGGGTTATTTCTGTGGTATGCCTTATTACAATGGTGAAATGTGCCAATCAAATAAAAGGATAATCTAACATGAAAATATTGCTACAATATACAGACTGAAGTTTACCCGGGAGCATTGCAGTAAAGTCATATAACCCTATCCATCCTGCAGATGCATTTGGATGCATCGGTAGCGTCTACATTTGATAGTATTGTTGACAAAAGTAGAAATTGCTAGAAATGACAATGTTTTTTAATTCATTCATGGTGATTTTCAACACTGTTTGCAACAAGTTTTCTTCTGCTGATTTGTTGTATGTAGGAAAGTGTTAAAAAAATCTAATTCTGTGAGCGCTTGGCAATTGAACCATAAACATGTGATAACAGGTTGCACTATTTCCATTAACGGTGGCTTTAATTCAATTTAACACTTTCTCACAAACAGAAGCCTCCGGAGCAGGTCTACGACTTTTGAAAACATTGTGGCAAGAGCAGAAATTGTTTATATTCAGCAATTTGTCCTTTTGCCTCAATATTTTCAACTTTATTTAATTGTTCTTTCATTTATAGAGAGTTTCTATATTTTTGACTTAATATCTTCAAAGTTGTCTGCTGCAGATTTGATGCATGTGGAAAAAGGTTAAAGGTTTCTCTCTTTTCAACTCTATTCAACTATTAACCTAGGAACATCATCATAAACTGTTTAACCCTTTCAAATATGCAGACCTTTTGCAGTGGATTACCATATTAAAATATTGCAGCAATAGGAGAAATTGATCATAATGAAAACCTTCTTGTTTGGCAACATTCTTTTCAACTCTATCCCAGTAATTATGAACATCTGCTGCAGATTTGTTGTAGGTGGTGGGAAAAGGAAAGCAATTACCTTGATACATAAAACAGGTAAAGAAGAAATTCAAGCACATTGTTTTCAACTGAATTTATTTAAAGTTGTATCTGAATTTGAGAAAAATCATAATTTCATTTCTCATTCTTTTCAAATAGCAAATTATAACCTCCCTTAAGGCAAGTTATACCCTGCTTGATTTGACCCTATTTTAGCATCGAATGAAAAGTATTGTGACCGATCGCAGAAAATCTTGCCGCGAAAAAAGCTCCCTATTTGGGACCCCAATCTCCCTCCCAAAAATACCAAATCTCCCTATTTGGCTTCAGGAAAATATCACATGTCTGATTGTGGCAAAAGGAGAAATTGCACGTTTTGTGCAAATTCTTCTTTTGTCCCTATGTTTTCAAAAAGCCGTCTACTGCAGAGGCGTCAGAAAGCGTCTATATGAGGGAAAGGGATAAACAGTCAACCGAGAAGTGTGAACCCTTTTCCTCATACATACAGTTTGACGTCATTACAGTAGACAACTTGCAAACATTGTGACAAATGGAGAAATTGCTCTTTATGAGCAATTTCTTCTTTTGCCACAAGGTTTTCAACTCAATTCAATTATTATGCTTTCATTTACAGAGATTTTCATATTTTTGCCAAGATGTTTTCAATGTTTTCAGCAATGGGCTGACGGGGAAAAAAGCCAATTAACTAGAAATAATGTTTCATGAAAGCTTAGTATGAAGAAGCCAGGAAATACATGTTGAGGTTAACTGTCATCATCATATAACTGCTATATAATAATATGCTTGAAAAAGTGTTAAACAAAAACAAAAAACAAAAAAATGCTTTTGGAATTATTGCTCCCAGATTTCCTTCAGAACAATCAGTACTTTCATTATTTTGTTTTATAGGTTTTGATAAATGGAACTGACCTTGGCGATCCCAAAAATCCCGCGTCCAATACTGCCACAGTCATTATTACTGTTCGCAGGAACCAATTTCCACCAGAATTCCTGTCTGTTCCTTATTCCGGGTCCTTTACCAGATCGGAGCCTGTTGGCAGTGTCTTACAGGAGGTCATTTCATGGCGTGATAATGATACAGTGGTAAGATACTTAAAGATGTTTAACCCTTTCCCACATACTGCAGCCTCTGCAGCAGCAACTTTTGAAAATGTTGTGACAAGAGGAGAAATTGCACATGATGAGCTATATATCCTTTTTTCACAATGTTTTCAACTCTTATTTTATAATAAATTTATCATTTATTGACCTACATATACAGACATGTTAAAGCAATAATTAAAAGGACCAATCTTGATCTTTATATTTTGTGGCGGCACTGGCACTCTTGTTTAAAACTGAGTTAGACTCCAAATTAATCAATAAATCTTACTGTATTACAGACAACATTTGAGGCTATTATATGAGAAGAGAAGGTATTGTTTAAGCCTTTCCCACCTATAGACGCATTTTGACGACTTTTGGAAACATGAAGACAAAAGGAATCATTACTCTTTACCTCTAGCCCCCCGAGACGTAATGTTTTGGAATGCGCAGGCTGATCTGGATCGATATATTTCGCAGAGGCCATTATGTTCGTGTTCTCACGGGACGGCTCAAATGAGAAATTACTCAAAATGATCTTTGATGTTTTCTTATTGTCAATCATTTCCATGGGAATTTTATCCAATATCTATGAATAAGTATTTCCTCTTGTTTGTTTTAGTCACCCTATAAGGATGTTACAGTTTCCGTCATTTCCAAGGGCATTGCTTCATCTATCTTTGGCTTTGTCCCCACTAATGGATTCGCCGAAGGGAGAATAGTGGTGGAAAATGCTCAGCAGCTGGCCAGCAATACTCAAGAACAATATGAGGTAAGATTGAATATAATAAATAACCTATGCCAAATACAACCTACCCAGGAATCATGAATAAGTCGCTGTGATATAACTGAACTAATGTTGAAAATGGCATAAAATCTCCACGGAAACAAATAAAACAAATTAAATACTGTAAATACAACATTTGACATAATGTATCACAATTGAAGGTTATTGGGAAAATCATAAGACACCTGTCCTAATTAAACTATAAAAAATGTATAAAATATTGTTACTACCTTTTTTCTGTCAGAATAAACATTGTTGGAAATAGAATTCTCTTTACAGTGATGTAAAATATACTATTTTACCATGAAGACGACTGAATCAAAACAGGAGATGAAAATGCGGCAACTTTTGTTTTTATATTTTCTTTGTTTTTTCCCTTGAAAATTATAAACATATTTTGCTCATGTCTACATTTTGAATATA